>JBAJNP010000606.1:8787-62284 GCA_036877545.1 Yasuhikotakia modesta | reverse complement strand
CCTGGTTTCTCACAAGGTTTTTTTCTCCATTTATCATTCATTGGAGTTTTGTTTCCTTGCCATGGTCGCCCTGTTGGCTTGCTTAACGGGAGTCTGCTGACACCAGTTTTACATTACTCTAATTATTGTATACTTTCTATGTCTGTTATGTCTGTTTGGTTGTGTATGTATTGATTTGATGTCTGTTTTTCTTATTGTTAGAACTGTTTCTTTTCAAGTTTTTGTTAACATACCTTAAATATCATTGGATATTTTCTTTTACATTTGTACAGCTGCTTTGTGACAATGAACCATTGTGAAAAGCGCTTTATAAATAAACTGAACTTGAACTCAAGCTGCACAGGTAAAGTTTAGGGGCTGGCAACTAATGACTCGAAAGATGAACTACTCAGTTCTCTTTCTGGCTCATGCTGCATAGGTTAACAATCTTGAAGACTCGAAACAGGTGAACTAACAGAATCTTGCGCAATATGCACATGCGCGACTGAACGAATCACTCCCCGAGACGACTCGTTCTTCTCGAGTCATATTTAAGTTTCGTTCAAAATTAACAAATCGTTCAAGAACAACCCATCACTAATTACAATCACAATGGCATTTTCATGCAGAAAAGTGGGACACTGAATTATCTCTGCTTTGGTATTGTGGTCAAAAACGAATATGTTGTAATTTTAACAATAAAAAAAATCTAATATAACAACGAAATATTTACAGCTCACAATGATTCTTAAGCTTGATGTGGTAGCATCAAATGCTAAGAAAAGCCTGCAGGTTTGTAAAACTGTCTGACGTGAAATAAGCAGAGCAAAGTAATCATCTGTAGTTGAATGTTCATTTCTTTCGGTGGGAGGTGATAAAACGTTTGCACATTGTGACTCAACATTTTGCCTTGAACTTTGCCCCAGAGACTGGTTTGTGTTGATAGACTTGAAGGACGCTTATTTCAGCATCTCTAGCCCCCTCAGGGTGTTACAATTTATTTGGACAATTCGCTGATCCTTGCTCATTCAAGGACGTGCTTGCCGGCCATGTGAGCGATCTTCTCAGCCACCTGAGCTCTTTGGGCTATAGGTGAATATGCAGAAGAGCGTACTCACTTCAAGTCAATCAGTGGCATATCTGGGTGTATGCCTCGACTCTGTCTCCATGAGCGTGCGTCTCAGCGTCTCAAGCTGTGTTACAGACTCCTGGTGCATATGGTGGCAGCCTCAGTGGTGTGCCATTTGGGACCTCTTCACATGCGTCCCCTTCAGCTATGGCTGA
The DNA here is from genome assembly GCA_036877545.1 of Yasuhikotakia modesta. Taxonomy (NCBI): domain Eukaryota; kingdom Metazoa; phylum Chordata; class Actinopteri; order Cypriniformes; family Botiidae; genus Yasuhikotakia; species Yasuhikotakia modesta. The sequence continues at coordinate 61,021 of JBAJNP010000606.1, read as the reverse complement.
AAGCCCACCAGTCACAGAGAAGACAAGTTCTGTCTCATCTACGCTTCAGAGTCACACGCTCTTGTATGGCAGCGCTGGTACCATGGCGCAACCCCGCACTATTCAGTCAAGGGTTGTTTTGCCAAGGCGGAGTGCATTCCAGAACATTGTGCAGACAGACAGCCAGTCTTCTCTTTTGGCCAATCGGCATGTTCTCTCGATCAAGGCTGTGCCTTTCCCCGGCTGTCTGAACTGCGGGGCGGAAATGCTCTTGTGGGGCGGGATTCCCCAAGGATGGTGGAGTCTTCATCCCGATATGGTGCTCTGTCGTCTTGCTGGCTGGAGGCCAGACTGTATGCTTTTCCTCCGATAAAATCTTTTTGCCCCCGGTGATGTGCAGAATAACAGAGGACAGAGCTTTCCTTCCTCCAATGCAGATTGGACGGCGATTCTGCGCCCTCCACATTAAAGGTTTATGTGGCCGCTATTGCCGCTTTTCACCCCTCTGATGTTGTACAGCCTTGTAGCTTTTCATTCGTACAAAGTAGGACAGTCTCAGTTGTAACTGTTCCGCTCTACGTAACAAGTGCGCACAAAACAAAACGTACACAGTATACACATGGATTGAACTGGTTTGCTCACAAACAACATTTAAAACTTGCCCGCATTCTCCACCATTATATGTAGCGTGTCAGCCGGTTTAGAAAGCGTTGTTTAAAACACTATCTTCCACTGAAATGAGGGAATTTGAGCTCTAGCTCAAAGGGAATAATAAGTATAATTAACTGTAATCAATTATACGAATGACGTAGTATATACATGTATAGATGTTCTATCTGATTAGGCAGAACTAATAATAACAATTAATTAATGTTCATAAGGTTCATAATTCTAAGAAAACATTTACTGACTACACTACACAAACAAACGAACTATAAACAAATAAAACATTTAACAAACACAAAGAGATAGAGGAAAGCAGGAAAGATAGAAAAGAGAACAGAATGGCAATATGCAATCAACTTAACACATCTGCACAGACCATCAACTATCGCTTAAGTCACCTTAATTAAAAGGGGTTCTATATCTTATGCATCAACGTGAGATACTTGCACTGGCACTTTGAGTAGCGATGTGAAGTTCCAGATGCGCGGGTGTGCAGGTAAAGGATAGCTGAATGGTTCGTTAAGGATGATGAAGTCCGCTAGGCAGTCCGGTTGGCGGAGTGTTAGTGAAGATTGCAGAGGGTCGTTGGAATGCAATTGCCGGAAGGTTGTCCCAAAGAGTTGCAACACAGAGAAAGTTGCAGACTCTGAGTGAGTTCCTCCTTGAGCGCAGTTGCCATCTCCCCAGTGAGATGACATACTCCTTGGGCCAAGTGCGAATTCCCTGGGCCAAGAAGATCTGGATAACAGCCGTTGAAATGAAACATGAACACGAAAAGTACATGAAAAGGTACATGAAAGGTATACAGACATGCAACATAAGAATATACATGTATACATTTAGGGCAGCTTATTTATTGATATGAATTAGATATGAGGGGTCTTCACTGAGGGCTTTGTCAAACATCTTGCTCTCCTGCAAATGTTGAGTGTGTCTAAACAATCCCTATTTACGATCAGCCAAAAAGGGGCTATGGAGTCGCTGGGTCTACCCTAGCACCACTTTGTGATCCAAAAGAGCCTTAAGAAAGGTTTCTGTCCTGTTGCTAGTTTTACAACCGGCGACAGGCTGAAGGAGCTGATAAGATCTTTGGGCATGGCATTGTTTACTGGGACCCTTGGCCCCCTGGTGGAGACTTGGTTACCTCCCCCGATTTTCTAAGTCATATCTGAATCTGTTGCAAACCAGATGGCTCCTGACCCCGATGTGGCCTCAGTACCACACGCTACAGCCTGTAGGTAAAAACGACCTGGTCGTAAAATTCTGCCGTCGGTCCCACCACGGGATTTGAACTTGGTGCTATCGGCGCTTTCTGGACCGCCCTTTGAACCTATACGTTCTATTGGCCGTAGGGAGCTTTCGCTAAAACTTCCCAATTGCTGGAAACTACATGCTTTCTCTGTGAGTACGGACTGTATGCGGTTTGGCCCGGAGGATATTATTGTCACGCTGCACCCTAACCTGGGGTGTGTTCCTAATGTATTCCTACACATTTTCGGGCTCAGCCCATCACCCTGCACACACTGTCTGCCGCGCCGTCAGTGTCCAGAGATACTGCTGATCGGCTGGTGATATGCCCGGTTAGGGCCCTTTGGGCTTATGTTGATCGTTCTGTTGCTATCAGGCAGTCTGATCAGTTGTTCGTTTGCTACGGCAGCACATCTAAGGGGTAATCCGTGTCGAAATGGAGATTTTCACATTGGAATGTGGTGCTATCTCTATGGCTTGAAGCACAAGGAGAAATATGCCCGCTGAATATCAGGGCTCATTCCTCTAGGGTTATCGCTTCGTCTTGGGCATGGTCAAAAGGTATGTCTATTCAAGATATCTGTTAAGCGGCGGGTTGGTCTTCACAGAATACCTTCACCAGATTTTAGCTGGATGTTTCTTCTTTGGCTTTGCATGTGCTCACTGAGTGGTGAGTGTTGTTTTAAGGTGTTATTTACATTGTATTTGAGACTGCAGCATAGCTGTCTCTTCAAATACAGCGTGTACAGCTTCCTATGACTTCATGTGCTTATGTGTAACCGCCGTAAGGCGTTTTGACTGTTACTTGCTTGTGATTATTATGCTTGTGTATATACATAACCGCTGAGTAGTGTTTTGCGTTGTACACAGGACAGAGTTCTGCACATCTACTTTGTTTTAATGTGCTTCTTTATGTTATGCTAAGTTATGCTAAGTATTATGCTTGTGTGTATATACGTAACCGCTGAATAGCATTTGTGGTGTACATGAGACAGAGATTGTGTGCTTTCTGCTTCAGAGCTCTATATTTTGTAGCATGCATATCTTATGGGCTGTTGCTGAAGAGCTCATTGGCTGCCTTCGAACCTATCGGATGCGAGACGACACAGTGGCTTGTGGTTAATATCATGCTGTTGGACTGGGTTGACCGCTCTCACAGCGTGATTTTATTCGTTTCGGGAACGTAAACATGGCTGAGCATAGGACAATGGGAGTTTTTCCACGAGGCAAAGAGATCTACGGCTGCCTGACAGAATTTCTGCCACAGCAGATCCACAACTTGAGGGTGGAGGGGTCAGTCTCCATAGAGTGGGTTCCGCCGAAACAGAAGGTCTGCACGCCTGTTTAGAATGCCTGATACGTAGGGGTGTGCGATATATACCGTGTGCGATAATATTGAAATTGCTGGTTTAACGATATGCGAAATCAAAATAGAGTATGTCATTCATTTTCAGAAGCCAATTAAAAGGCTGCATTAAGTGATCACACGTTCACTATGTGCTGTAGTATACTGCTGAACGCGCGTGCGCACATTCAGCGCATAGCGGGGCAGATTGTAGTGTTCAGCTTCAACAGAAGACAAAATGAGGACAGAAACTGTGAGAGATACTCAAACACCAACATCCTCAGTCCACAATAGATTTTACATTTTGCCACAACAACCGATCTGTGGTCAAACATTACGTCAGAGAGAGAACAGCATTTCATTGATGAAACTTGGCAACTCCAAAATACTGTCTGCAGACATCTTATTTTCCAGATGACCACACAGGTGACATAATTGCTCATGGCCTAAAAGATGCGCTGGCATCTTGGTCATTGCCCGAAGACTGCATGGTTTGCATGACAACAGACAGCGGAGCGAATTACTACGAATTAACAACGTGCACTATGAATTAACAACTGGCAGAGGCTGCCTTGTTTTGGCCACAGGCTTTATATTGCCATTGGTAAGCAATTCTGGTGTGTATGTGAAATTAGATTTAAGTAAAATATATCTTTATATATATTTCTTTATATAAAATAAAATGCAAGAAAGAGGTCGCTGCTTTTCCAGCAGCTGGAAAAAGTTAAAAGCACTTGCTGATGCACAAGAGCAGTTGAAGTTTCCTCAACACAAACTAATCACAGAGTCACCAGTTCACTGTACAGCAGAGCAGTGATGTGTTGTTGTTTTTACTTGAATGCTTCAATAAATAACATCATGTCAGGCGCGGGTCTCGAACTGGACTCTGGCTCGGACCCTGGGCTGGACCCCGGCTCTGCCCGTCTGAACTCTGGCTCGGACAATGGACTGGGCTCTGGCTTGGACCCTGGCTCCGTCCGGAGGGGGCCCCGACCCGCCCCGACTGGGACCCGAGAGTCCCCAGGAGCATCCAGACCCGAAGCTGGCTCTGGGAGGCTCAGGGGATGACACCACTACGGGTTCTGGGGCAGGCTGACTGGGGAGGGCGCTCAGGGTTCTGGGGCAGGCTGACTGGAGGGCGCTCTGGGACAGGCTGACTGGAGAGCGCTCTGGGCTCTGGGACAGGCTGACTGGAGGGCGCTCTGGGACAGACTGACTGGAGGGCGCTCTGGGCTCTGGGACATATCCAAATAATAAAAGAAACGCCTCCACGAACGCCGCATATGACTTACAGCGTGGATCTTTGGCTATCCACAGGGCCGTAGCCCATGTTATAGCCTTGCCCGTAAGGAGGAGGAGAGTGTAGCCAACCTTGGTGGTTTCTGACGGCGCAGCTGATATTACTTAAACAATAACGAAAAGAACAGAACATGACCAAAGCAAACAACAACAACACCTACAGGACGGAGACACTACAAAACAAGACACTGTCACGGGCGAGTCGTGACACATCAGTTGAGCTCCAGACCCAAAAAATAACATTCTGAGCGGGAGTGAAATTGTTCTTGCGCACATTTACTCTGAAACTGAGCAAAGTGATATGAGTGAGCACACGATGTGTGTCTCACACCACTTTCTCTCTAAAATTGGCTATGATCGGCCAATCGTCTATACATGTCAGGATCTTGAGACCCGCTAGACCCGCCTCTGTGCACAGACAAAACACGCTTGGGCTCAGAGAAAGCTCGAAAGGGAGAGCTGTGAATTTGTAACATATGCCTTGGTAAGCAAAACAAAGGAATTTCCTATGAGGAGGATAAATGTTTTATTAGGGAGACCTCCCTAGAAAAGCCTCATCCTTTTATTTTTGATGCATTGCTGCTGCATTAAAGTGACGCCAGGATGACGTCAGGGAATGGCATAGATCAGCCACAAGCCTGGACAGCCTGGGCATTGCGAAGGTTGAGATCGTTGACCATGACAATCTCCTTCCCCTGCTCAACAGTGGTGGGGGAGACCCCCATACCAAAAGTAGCCATATCCTTTACCTCAAGACTCATTAAACCGCGTTTCAGGTCTATCAGGTCCCCCCAAAAGTGCTTAATGTGCTTGGCACACACAGCAAATTACCGGGAAAAGCTCATCATAGGTCCGTGCGGGGGACCCAGAAATTACCCATCACAACTGTCCTTTTAATATCATCCTTATCACCTTAGCACCACCATTCTCCCCATCAGAGTCGGCCCAACTTGGCGCACTGTGTATTTTACTATAAATTTTACTATAATTTGAAATGCCCTGATTTTAATGTTTGCAACTTTGATAGCGGCACCTAAAATCTGATAAATAAATTCCACCTAGGCCAAGGATTTCCTGTTAGCTCAACTGGTAGTGCATTGCGCTAACATCACAATGGTTGTGGGTTCAATCCCAGGGGAAGGCAAGTTTTGATAAAAATGTGTACCTTGAATTCACTAACCAAGATTCAACTGCAAGAATTTGCAGTTTGATCTGCACGATCAGTTTAACAACAAAATTATACACTTAACAAGATGTGATGTGACGATTCCAGCAACAAGCAATTTGTCTGTTAATACCAGAAATGACAAGCTACATTACAAAATTAATGAAACACAGGGAGAGGTTTTTTTTCTCTAGAAGCACATTATTGCCTACCACTCACAACAAAAAGTTTATAATCAAACTATTAAGTATGTATATATTATTTTGGGTTAGGACAAAACCTGGCAAAACATGAAAACTATGCCTTTACAGAAGTGTTTGTGTAATTTCAGCAGTGTTGTTTTCTTTTAAAAGCTCAGATTAAGAGATTAAGCACATACTCATACAGACTCTCTGTCACGACTTGCGCGTGACAGTGTCATGTTTTGTAGTGTCTCTCCCCTTTAGGGGTCATTGTTGTATGTTTTTGATTATGTTCTGTCCTTTTTGTTTATTGTTTTGGTTGTATCAGCTGCCCGCAGCCTAAGTGTCTGATTATCGGCTGCGCGCAGCTTGATTGTCTTGTGTTTATAAGCAGCGCTGATCTTCAGATCTTCATTGTCCGGTTTATGTTAGTTTGTTTCTGAGAAGTTTCCCTGTGGTTTTGTTTCTAGTTTTGTTACATTTTATTTTTTTTACTTTGTTTTCTGTTTTTGTATATCTAGTCCCGTTTGTTTTTTGTGAAGTTTTAGTTTAAATAAATACTTGTTCCTGCCAGATCCTCCCTCTTGTGATTCAGCCAGTTTTAAAAAAGTATAAAGTTTTAAGAACACTGAAGTTTAGTGTTCACTGAACACTCTTCAGTGTTCAGACAGCCGCTCAGGCATGAAGTCGTGAGTCATAAATCATCATTTGTCTGCCTGTCTCTTTAAATGCAGCAGTCTGTTTAAAAAAAAAGATCTGCATTGTTGTGTCTGAACTAGTAATAATGGGTGCAATAAGTGTGAATGTGGTTAAAAAAGCTGACTAATATCTGTCAGAACCTGTGGAGAAATTACACAGAAATTTTTATTAGAAGGACAATAAAAAGCACACACTTGTACACAAATTAAGGAAGTGTGCATTATGCTATAAAAATACAGTATAAACATTCTTATAGAAGAGGATAGAAAGCACTCTCATTGCTAAAAGGGTGGCTTAGACACAGAGTTGGAGTAGAGTTAGTAACTTTTTGTGAAGTACTTTTAAAACTCAGGTATATATTTTGATGACTGAAGCAAATCTGTTCTTTAAATAAGATGCTGTGATGTAGAAATGTTGTGTATATAATAGTTTTCTCATCTTCCAGTGGTGCTAGTGAGATTGTGGAGGATGTCAAAAGAGGAACCGGTGAGCGTTATGGTGCTGAGAAACTGACTGAACTTCTGCCTGATAAACAAGAGGTATCTTGTGTTTTCTGACATTTAGTATTACCACATCAACACACACAACTGTCCTTCATGCTTCAAGCTGTTTCATATTAGAGGAAGTCTAACATAATGTTGCTTGTTTAGTTCACCCCACACAATCTCAAATTATAGTTGTTTATGTTTGAAATATTTTGTCACTGATGTTAGGTTTATTAGAAAAGTCATGAATATTGCAAGATTTTTTCAAACTGTTGATCTGCCATGATTAAAGTTTACTTAAAAAAACTTGCCAAAGACAAGCATTATGCTGAGCTCACACAAATTTTAAAACAATGACATAAAACCCAACTTAGGTAGAAATTATCTGATCGGGTTTATTCCTTTTTTAAAAATCTACTTTTATTTTTTTCTGTCAAGGAGGCCAGACGGAGTATGTTCAGTGGTGACCGTAGTTTACTGCCAGAGCCTTATCTTTTTATACTAATGCTGGTGGAGTTGCCAAGGTAACAGTTCAAAACTAACCAGTATAGCTCTTGTTTTTTTTTATCAAATCTGGTGATATTCCTTGGCTGCTTGGTTCCTCTCTCTTATCATTTTTATCTTCTAGCTTTCATATTTCTAGAGGTCATGCTCCTCCATCAGGAGTTTGACCCTGCAGTGACCTCCCTCTGTGTCGCAGCCAGATGTCTGGGGCAGGCTGCTCAAGGAAGCAGGAGGCCAATGTTCTGTGTGTCTGTGTGTCCATGAAAGTGTGTCTTTCATGGGGTTTGTTTGGAATTTGCAATTATACCTCCTAAGTGAGCTACAGGGTAAAACATGTTGGACCTAAAAAATTAGATTTAAAATTATATTTAATAGAATTAATGGAAACTGATGAAGCGGTTCATTGGACAACACATGGTGTTCTGTGTGCAGAGCTGTTCAGCTGCTTTGAGCTGCACTGTATCCTGCGACTGGTGCTCAAAGCAGGAAACTACATGAATGCTGTGAGTGTTTGGCCTGTTGTTTAAACTTGTTTAAACTATTTTAGTTAAGCATCATTTTTGCATTTTTTGCACTTTTGAGTATTTAGGGAGGATATGCTGGGAATGCTGCTGGATTCAGAATTTCCTCTTTACTCAAACTGGCTGACACAAGAGCCAACAAACCAGGCATGAACCTCCTCCATTTTGTTACCATGGTAAGTGCTGCATGCAAATTACGTTAACAGTTTTTAAACAGTTTTTTTAAAGAACAAAGATTTGCTAATGTTTCCCAGCCACTTGAGTCACGTCAGTCCAGCTTCAAGGTCAGAATCCCTCAAAACCTATTACTGGTCATATCAGAATCTTTTTTTCACCCCAAAAATGAAAAGAAATGGCACATTACAGATGTAAAATAATGTTTTATAACAATTAGACACATTCTCTTAAAAAACATAATGACACTAAAGTAATCAAACATATACTCTCAATTCATCATAAATACTTGTTTTTCTTGTTAGGTTATCAGAGGGGTCTGTGGACGAGGATTTATTACAACTGCAGAGGAGAATCACAGACCTTTAAATCAGAGCTCAAGCCAAGAACTATCCTGGAGGTTTGTGCTTAACAATGCTGAGATTTAATTTGATGTTAATGTTAAAATGCAGCATGTAAGCTAAAACCTGTGTTGTTTAGATGGCAGAAGTGAGGCTTCAAGAGGCTCAAGATGTGATAAAAGTCCTACAGAAGACCAGTAAAGCCCTCATGGAATTCTTCTGTGAAGATGAGAAGTCCTTCAAATTGGAGGAGGCCTGCCACATCTTCCACTGCTTTTGTCAGCGCTTCCAAAGAGCTGTCCGGGTGAGTGCCACTACCCTGTGTTAAACTGTGTTGATGGGGCATTTTTAAAAGAGACCTAGGGTGGTTGAACAATGTATTGATTCTTGTTCTGTGATGTGATACAGAGAGAACAGAACTGCTCTCTGTCCCGCTCTAAGCGCCTCCTACTGGCAAAGAATGAATTTGCATATAAATTGCCACAAATACTATTAGTATTTAATACATTAGCTAACAATAAACGATTTTCTTTTTCCATTCAATTTATTCATTCTTGTTAATGTTAGTTGTTGTCAATACAGCTCTTCATGTTAGTTCATGTTAACAATGACAATGTTTGATTTTAACAATGTTTTAATAAATGCTAAAATTAACATGAACTAACATTAATACAATATTAGTATTGTTCATTGTCAGTTCATTTTAGCTAATGTATTAACTAGTTGTTAACAAAAAGCACTTTATTGTAAAGTGTTACTCAATAGTTTTATATTTAAATGAATGAAATACACATTTTTAGAAAATGCAATCAAGGATGAACCTTTGTTCATCTGAAACATTTCCCAGGCGAACAACTTGTGCAAAAAGCTAGTGGAACATTTTTCCCACAGTTTTATGTTGTCTGTTTTAAAGATAATTTTACTACAGTTTTGCTTATTAAACTATTAATACTATGTTGTGTCATTGTGAAATGTTTTGTTATGCACTTCTTGTGCACTGAAAACATTTAAAATGTATGTAGCATGTTTGAAAAAGCCATAACAATTGTCAAAATATGCAATCGCAGTATTCATTTAAAACATCGCTATATGATTATTTTGGCCATATTGCACAGCCCTAATACGGACTTTTTACAGCTATGGCTCATGCACAGATTTGCACAAAACATAAAGTAACAAAGTGATGATAATAATAATGTAGAAAATAAAAAACGTATAGTGTAGTGTAATGCCAGGCCAGCAGAGGGAACTCTTTCCCCGTACTGTTGGCATTCGCTCCCTCTGCTTCCTATGATGTAACTTCCTGTTTGGTGGCTATAAAGCAGAGGCCAACCAAACAGGAAGTTGTGAAGTATTGTTTTGCCATTCCCTTGTTTTGCCTTGTTTCCTGACTTTCCTTATTTCTAGTGTTTCATGTTGTATGAGTGTTTCTGGTTTTGGACTTTGGATTGTTTTATGGTTTTGGATTCTTGCTGCCTGCCCTGACCCTTGCTATTGTTCATTGGATACTGAGTTTGGATTTGCCTTCTACATGCCTGTTTGCCTGTGATTTTGACCCTGCCTGTTCTTGACCATGCCTCACAAAAATAAAAGTAACCTGCATATGGATCCTATGGTCTCCATGTCTCCTCATGTTACATATAGACAATAACAAATACAAAAACAAAACAACAAAGCAAAAACAACCTTAATCTGGAAGTCCTGTACTTCACACTCCTGTACCACCAACCCATGGGCAGAAATGTAAACAGTCCATATTGTGGGTAGGTTGGGTCCTTGAGGGTGGAGGCAGCTCTTCTGTTGGCTCTGCAGTGGTAAATGTTCGGGTCCTCAGTAGTCTTCACCACCCTCTGCAGATGTTTGCGATCCCTCATTGTAGTGTTGTCATACCAAACAGTGATGCAGCTGGTCAAGACGCGCTCAACAACACAGCTGTAGAAGAGCATGGGGTGAAATGCCAAACTTCCTCAGCCTCCTTAGGAAGTACAGCTGCTGTTGTGCTTTCTTAACCAGCTGGGTAGTGTTGAGTATCCAGGTGTGGTCCCCGCTGATGTGGACCCCCAAATATTTAAAGCTGCTCACCCTTTCCACTTTAACCTTTTAGATAAATAGTGGCCGGTGGGTTCTCCTCACTTCACGTCAACTATAATCTCTTCTGTCTTGTCTGTGTTGAGGGTGAGATTGTTTTCCTCACACCATGTCACGAGACTGGCCACCTCCTATACACCTATAGGAGTATGTATAGGCTGTATATAACTGTCGTCAGTGAACTTTACAATGATGTTGTCCTTGTAGATGCTGACACAGTCATATTTGTACAGGATGGGACTGAGAATACACCCCTGCGTAGTGCCAGTGTTAAGATGGTGTTTGAGGCTTTATTTCCAATCCTCACAGACTGTGGTCTGCCAGTCAGGAAATTGATAAAGAGCCTCCTGATGTAGGTGTCCTTATCTTCCAGTGAGAAATGGAGAGCAACAGCAATGGCATCTGATGTGGACCTGTTGATCCAGTATGCATACTGCAGGGGGTCCAAAGTATCTGGCATGCTGCTCTGAATATGAGTCAGCACCACTGTCTCAAAACATTTCATAATGATTGGGGTGAGTGCTACTGGCCCTTAATAGTTCAGACAGGTTGGGGGGCCCTTCTTGGGAAGGAGGATAATGGTTGTGGCTTTAAAGCAGGTTGGGATGGTGTTTTGACTGAGGAAGAGGTTGAAGATGGAAGAGTACATCATACAATTCTGTAGCACAATTCTGTAGCACAAGTTCTGAGGGCCCAACGAAAGCGTGACCTATCAATACTCTGAAATAAATCCAAGAAGGTTACTCTTGTGTCTTCATATTGTTATCTATGCTAAGTTGCGAAATCTATGGATGTTGCTAACGTTTGTTCACAGTGCCAATGCTAGCCATATGCACACCAAAATGATTTTAATGATTCTAATGATTCTAATTTTAACAATTAAAAAACAATCTTTTCTAACAACGTAATACTTACAGCTTGTAATGATTTTTGAGCTTCATGTGGTAGCACCCAGCGCTGAGAGAAGGCGGCAGGTTATAAAACTGTCCAGCAAAGTTATAATCTGTGATGGAATGTTTTGGGAATCAGATAAAAAATAAACACTAGACATGCATCACAGCCATTTCTTTCGGTGGGGAGGCGATGAAAAGTTTGCACACCGCTTGTACAGCCAGGGAGAGCAGCACACCTAAAAACACGACTTGCCATTTTGCCTTGAATTTCATGACGTCGCTGCTGTAATAACCATAGCAGGGAGTGGGAGGGCAGATGTATGCAAATTTTTTCACGAGGAGCGGCGAGTAAGATACCCATAAGTATTCCTTTTGCAGATCGAGCCATTTTTGCCACATATTTTTAAAACATAAATTTATATACAATGGAGTGATTTGAAATGTCTAGAACTTTCCCTATTGGTTTCTAAGTGGTTCTTGAAGGCGAATATACTGCCGTTTTCCGACAAGACAAGAAAAAAATGGATTTTGACTGGAAATAGATTTCTAGGTGTAACGTCAGGCCAGCAGAGGGAGTCCAAGCCCTGTGACGGTCTGCTCCCTCTGCTTCCTCTCTGATGACTTCCTGTTTGCTAGCTATAAAAGTCGCAAAGTGTTGGTTTGCCTACTCCATTTTATCAGTGTTTTTGCTTTGTGTTTCTGGACTGCTCTGCGTGTTTTTGGACTTTGGACTGGTTTTGATTTTGATGTTTTGCCGCCTACCGTGACCCGTGCTTTGTTTGTGGATTACCGGATTTTGATTGCCTACATTGTTCCTGTCTGCCTGGTTTTGAACCCTGACTGTTTTAAATATGCCTCGACGCAATAAAACCTGCAAGAACCTGCATTTGGGTCCGCCTCCCGTTTCTCAGCAAGCCCACATCGTGACACTAGGTCTTCTTCAAATGTATTTTGGTGATTTAATGTCACAGAAAATTCCACAGTATTTGCTTAAATCTAGGGCTGAGATGTAAAGTGACTGGTGTTTACTCTTGTATGTGGACAGAGATCTTCAAGAGCAGCGGCATGTGGCACGTCAGCGTGAGAGTGTAGAGAAGTTTCGTTTTTTGGCGCAGTACATCGGAGTGGATGTAGAGCAGGAATCGGACAACCTGGAGCGCACTTTGCAGAGGAGTTTAAGTAACACAGGAGACCACCGGAGCTTGCGCAGACACATGAATTGCATTCTTGGATCTGATGAGATAAATAACCAACAGCCTTCTAATTCCAACGGACATCCTTATGTTAGTCATAAGGTAATCACTAAAGACTTTGTGCTAAATAGACAAGCAACACAGAATAATCACACTAACACTGTGAAAACCAAACAAAGTTTGAACAAAGAAAGCAGAAGTATGTTTTTGTCAATCACTGATTTAAAATGTGGCCTTCAACAAAGTGCAGCAGTAACACCATACAGTATGAACAGTCACTCTAGGTTGAATATGAGGACAGTCCTGAGTAATGGTGCAGAAACTGCAATCACATCACATCAGCAGGAGGCAGTCAATGTCTCACTACTCACAGGAGTATCCCCCACCAAAAATTTGAAAGTGGAGAAACTGGTTCAGGGTTCTACTGAAAAGCTGGCACAGATATTGACCTATGTCTCTGAGGATGCTGAGAAGGATTCTGCAAAGTGTCTCAGCATCAGGGAGAAATAAAGGCACAGGTGAAAGCTAAAACAGATGCAGATCTGATTGAAGAAACATGGTTAAACTCTTCCTGCCCACCTGACACTAGTTTACCTCCGGCTGACAAACCTGAGCCCTGTCACTCAGAAAAAGAGCATGTTTACCTACGAAATGGGGAGATGCTGGAGTGCCATACACTGGTGATAGGCCTGCGCTCATATGAAAGCTTTTCAACAGCTATGGTGAGGCCAGCTGCCAATCACTGCTCCAAGTGGTAAAAAGAACTGGATGCTGAAGGCGGTGGTGGTGTTTACATGCCACATGTTAAGGAGCATTCCTGTCTGCTAAAGGCATGCACTCGAGGACCAATTAAAGGGCTTCTGGTATCCCACAGAGGACCCTCTAACAGCAGTGGGTTTCCACGGAAGTGCACTAAGGCTGAGCCGACTGCTGTCAATGGTGTGTCAGCTTGTCATGTGCCACACTCTTCCCCTGTACGCTCTGCATCTATGCAATCGCTGGTAGTTAGACAATTTACTGGTGTTCAAAATGAACTCTAACACAACTCTGAGATGCAACTGAGGATTAATAAACAGTCTCACACAAGTAAACATAGCTCTACTAAAAAAGTCAACCAGGACAAGAATAAACTCTGCAAACAGTTTGTCAGAGGCTCACCATTGCGTGTGTCCAAACATCTTGCTCCCAATTCTGACTGCCAAGCTCCTCACACTTTACATAGCTCTACCACAGCTTTGACTGCTAAGACTGTACGCACCACCCTTAACAGTGCAGCAAAAGCCAAGACACCCAACAGCCCCAACTGCAAAACTCTCAGAACTCTCTCTCAACCCATGTGGAGATAATACTATATTACTATCTCTCTAAGGAGCAGTCAGTTGGCATTATGTACATTCATGGATTGGTATAATGTGTGTAAGATATTTGATGTCGAAACACTGTGGACTTCATTTGAGGGGTGTTTTTGTGTAAAATTTCAATTAGACATGTTGTCTTTCTCCCCTTAGGCCCCATTTTTTCTGTCGACCCTCCAATCACAGGTGGAGCCACGAGTATTTATGACATGTTTACTGTTCTGTCAATTGACTCTCACTGCTGTGGGAGTCAATTAAATATACGATATATTTAATTATTTAAGCATATATCCACAAATTCTGTGTTCAGAATAATAATCATAAATCAAACTTTCACTTTTTAATATTTGGTTGCAACTCCTTTGCAGTCAATTACAGCCTACAGTCTGGAACGCATAGACATTACCAGATGCTGGGTTTCATCCCTGGTGATGCTCTGCCAGGCCTCTACTGCAACCGTCTTCAGTTCCTGCTTGTTCCTGGGGCATTTTCCCTTCTGTTTTGCAGAATATGAGCAGATAATATTGCCCGAAACACTTCAGAATTCATCCTGCTGCTTTTGTCAGCAATCACATCATAAATAAATACAAGTGAACCAGTTCCATTGGCAGCCATACATTCTCACGCCATGACACCACCAGGACCATGCGTCACTGATGAGGTGGTATGCTTAGGATCATAAGCAGCTCCTTTCCTTCTCCATACTCTTCTCTTCCCATCACTCTGGAACAAGTTGATCTTGCTCTCATCTGTCCATAGGATATTGCTCTAGAACTGTAAAGGCTTTTTTAGATGTAGTTTGGCAATCTCTAATCTGGCCTTCCTGTTTTTGAGGCTCACCAATGGTTTACATCTTGTGGTGAACCCTCTGTATTCACTCTGGTGAAGTCTTCTTTTGATTGTTGACCTTAACACACATACACCTACCTCCCGAAGAGTGGTCTTGATCTGGCCAACTGTTGTGAAGGGTGTTTTCTTCACCAGGGAAAGAATTCTTCGGTCATCCACCACAGTTGGTCTTTTGGTGTTGCTGAGCCGGTGCAATCCTTCTTTTGAAGAATGACAGCTCTTTGGATCTTATCTTGAGAGTTGACAGCAACAGATTCCAAATGCAAATAGCACACTTGAAATGAACTCTGGACCTTTTATCTGATTATTGTAATTGGGATAAATGAGGAAATAACACACACCTGGCCATGACAACAGCTGAGAAGCCAATTGTCCCATTACTTTGCAGGCACATGCATATGCACGGACCATTGCTGAAATGAACCAACAGAAAAAACATATGCCAACGAAATACACACGTTGTAGCTATACTGTGAACATTAAGTAGCTAAACTGCGAACATGCGGCGTTAACGCAATGCTCTACCAGTTGAGCTAACAGGAAGGCATTCCTACATACAAAAACACATTGGATAATGTTACAAACTGAATGTATGGAAATATTTCATTTAAAAGTTAACATTCTGTGAACCAACATTGAAACAATGTTTAAAAAAATGAATAATAAGCAATAACCACTTAAAATGTTTAATTAAGCCAAAATCCAGGTTTAGAGTGTTCATCATTTTTAATATTCAAGCACTATTACTCAACATGGGAGGCACATATGCAAACTGTTGTAATGCCAACACCGTTCACCTGATTTGGATGTAAGTAGCCTCAAAATAAAGCTGACAGTCTACAGTTAAAGCACATCTTGTTCATTTTATTTCATTGAAATCCATTGTGGTGGTGTATAGAGCAAAAAATGTTTGAATTGTGTCGATGTCCCAATATTTATGGATCTGACTGTATTTAGTGAAGATATGTTTTTATAAGCCCATTCCTACCCCGGAAACCGAAAAATAATACAAATCTACTGGTAATTGTAGTTTATAAATACATGAGACGACCTGACTTGGTTGTTCTACAGTAGCAATTAAATATCCCCAATGAACTAACATTCTCACGTTTTTTTCTTCGTGATCATCTAAAGGCAGTACAAAATATGTATGTTTCAGCTGTAGAAGATATATAGTAAAGATGCTTTTTTATAACCCTAACCCTACTCTGGAAAAATAAAAGAACTTCAAATATGGGCACTGATTTTGTACACTTAGTAACAAGTTCAACGCTGTGTCTCAACTGGGAATTCTACTGGGTTTTAAAATACATTGGTATATTCCTCATAATTGGAATATCTAGGGGTGGATATAATTTAATATTATATATTTGGTACTCCTAGGAGTTTAAGAGGGTGGGAAAGACATTGATGTTTATCAGATTTTTTATAATTGTTAAATGGAAGCAATTGCTTTCAGGCTGCCTTTGACAGCACCCCCAGTTGCTGCCCAATAGTGACTATGTTCACATGATAGCTGAGGTCCAGAGGTCTCTACAACAGTTGGTCCCATGTCTGTAGACCTTCTTGTTGCTGGATTATAAATCTTCAAACATGGTCCAAATTGGAGGTTCAAAGGCCAGTATTTAGGGCAGGAAGAGGCCTAGGCCTGGTTTCAAAGAGCACTTTGAAGGCCCAGTATATAAAATAAATAAGCCTTTTGTTTGTTTGTTTTTCCATTTAATGTGAAAATGTTGACCAAAATGAGTCACCCTCAGTTTATACAATGACAGAATCTATTTTATTAGCCAATGTATTTGATTTAGTCCTATGACAATGCCCAGGCATACCCTCACAGAACACTTTGTCAGATATTACTCAAGGTAAAATTGACATGGCCAAATTTTGAACCCCTTAAGGTGAACCATTTATTTCATAGGGATTCTTAACAAATATGGTCTGATAGACTTGCATTATGGTAACAAGTTTAATTTTTATTTACAGTGCTAAAGTGCTTAGTACATTTTTAAAATAACTAAAACTTCTAAGCTTCTTTACTGCAACAAGATTTATAAAATGGCTGTGAAATGCCAGTTTCACACGGCAGTTTACCCTAGCTATTCTGTTCATTTTCATTTGGCTCTTTGCAGACTTTCTTTAAAAGAGGAAGTCTTCTTCTATGATGCACCCAAGATGCACCCAAGACACTGCATACAGACGTAATTCATGTTTGGAGTGCATGCAGCATCACAACACCTGTTTGTGTTAATGGCTTGATGAGCTGATGGCAATAGTTTCAGTGCCAAACCAAATCTCAGGGGACCTTTTACTCTGTTCTGCAGTACACTGGAGGTGGGGTGTCACTGGGTCTTATAGTTATATGTGTTGGTGAAACCTATATTCAGTAGTGCATGTGTTTCTGATGTTTTGAAGTGCAGGATGTCTATCTTTTCTAATCCAGACAATCTATAAAGGTGCCAGGCATTGACAATGGCAACATCCACAAAGTGTCGTTGCAATTGCCACAGTGTGTGTCGTTGCACAGTGCCACAGGAATAATGCAAAAGACGTTGTCAAAGACTCAGGTTCTTGTGTCGTGTGCCATCACAGAGGTGCATGACTATGTCTCCAGCCATGCCCACAAACAACAGTCACTGTAAAATGGTATCAATTGTGGCTGAAATATAGCTACCAATGCATAATGTCCATTCACATATTTTGCATTATCTTCCTCAATATTTTATAAAGAGACATTTTATTGATGGAACTCAGTGCTTACGTTACAATTAGTTTAATTGTACAAATGTACAAATTGTAAAAATGTACAAAGGTCCTGTCTTACAGAATATTTTCAACATAACCTGAAATAAACAGCTTGTAAACAAAAACATGTTATTACCAAAATTCACATATTACTATTAAAGATATCACTGACTGAATATAAGAATATAACCATTCAGGGATCGGCGGGAACAATAGAGACCTCGCCTGGCGTGTGTTAGAATTAACAAAATTCCTAATCTTGTATCTCAAATTGATCAAAATTGACGAGAGCTTTCGGCAGTTGCCCACCCATGGTTTGGAGGAAAGGAATTTCACATAAAAACATATTACCACTAGTTGTATTAGAATGATGCACCAGTGTCCACTAATGTCCACCTAATGGATGATGTGCAAAACTTTATGCATATGCAAGAAATGGCTTTTCGAATAGCTGCCCACTGTAGTGACCTCTATGCGTTAAAGGCTTAACAAATTTTTGTTACATTATATTTTTCATGAAAATATATATTTTTCATTCTTATTTTCAAACATTCTAGGAAACTTTTAAATAGTATGACATGTGTACAATATTGTAACAATGTAAGTAAAAAAGGAAATTACTACACAGATCATCCTGTTTACATCACCTTAGATCTTTAATGTGGCGTGTTGACTTCTTGACCATTAATTATACATCCCTAAAAATAAAGATCACTGAAAGCTTCATTGTCGGGTTATATGGTTCTTTAACATCCACAGAACCTTTCTGTTGCACCATACTTCGCAGTGAAATGGGTTCTGTTGACTGTGAATAGGTAAGAAAGAACCTTTTCTTTAAAGAAAGCCTTGAAGAAAAATCGCTACAACACCTCTATTATCAATCATCGCGAAAACTCGATTATTTTAGGAGCGTGACTTGAACGGCCACGTAACACGATCAAAGGATGTGGGCGACTCCTTACGAGTGGCGTCAAAACTCCGCCCCTCGTAAGTCACGTGACCTCGGTGGCGCCGTACAGTGCGGGAGATTGGCGCGGTTTACTCCTAACCTGAGACCTTTTGGCGCGTGTAGCTTCTTCTCCTTTTAACAATGTCTACACATCAAACACACAGACGAGAACATGAATACAAACAGGAAACGAACAGGTACAAATTCAGAAAAGCTTTGTGTTTTGTTGATGTTTTACGACTTTCTAGCGTTGGCTTACCACCGCGGTTCTGCTAGCATAGCGAGCAGAAAAATTTACAAAGTTACAACTACTGCGCGATTTTCATCTTTTTTTGGCTAAATTTTATTAAGACAATTACGTTAATATGTAAAATTAGTTTTAACACCTTAAGTTGTGTCCCAGTCTTTGAGACGTTGAGATGTTGTTGTGAAGCTCCTAATGCGAAGTGCCGCTCCCGCCTGTCCGATGTATTGTTTTGATAACGCGCCAGTCTCGCTCTGCTTGTACTGCAGTGGAATGAATGAATGAATGATTATACAGTAAAGAAAGCGACTAAAGTGTGTTGACTGCAGTTTGGTTTCCATTACCGTTAAAGGTTTATTGGTTTATTTCATTCCAGTTTTTGTATGATTACATTGACTTCTGGCTGGGAGTTTGTTCAAATTAGTTTATGACACTTTGATTAAAGTTGCTTCAAATTCAACATCGCTCAGTTATCAATGATCTGTTTATAGTGTACATTATTTATTAAATTGCGTATTACGTTTCTAAGTTCTAAGTGCATTGTCAACATGTCTATCAGGAGTAAAGGTTCTTCAAGATGGCCCCATTGTAGGAAGCGGGGCTCAGATGGTAGTCTAAGATCAAATGCTGACGAAAAGGCTGGCAAAGATCAAAGATGTTTACAGAGACCAGAAAGGTAAAGCTTCTTGCTTTATTCTTAAGGTACTCAACTGAAGTTGTTTTTCAATGTTGTGGTTAACATCAAGTGTTTCTAACATTTCTTTAGTATATTTGAACATGCCAATAATGCACCAAGCATAATTACTATTATCTTTTATGAAATTTAATTGTTGACATCCAATGACAATGTAAAGTGACGTTAAGTTGTTTTAACATAAGTGGAATTATGTTATTTTTTCCTTTAGCTTTACAACCCCAGAGAGTGAGGGGCCTGTGTCCAGAATAAAAAGCTGGGGTGATGAGGTGGAGGCAGAGGAAATGAGGTCAAATGTCTGCCGTGATATGCATCGGTCAGTCTTTTTATTACTGGTATAGTAGCACCACGTGTGATCAAATTTAACTCAATTTATTTATATAGCACATTTTTCCAAAATGCATTGTTTCAAAGCAGCTGTACATATAATGAAAAATGTACATGAAAACAGGTTCGTTATGAAATGTTACACAGAAGGCATAGTATTCCATATGTGGTATATTTTCAATTGAAATTATGAAATGTATGTTAATAAAACTAATAGTGATACTAATATTGAAATTGAAAATGTGTCTGAGTAGTCTTTAAGATTATAGTTAGATCATTAAAAGTCAATATTAACAATTTACAAAACCAACGTTAACAATTTAAGCCAACATTAAAGTTAAAACAATGAATCTATATAACAATGGACATCACAATCTATTTCTGGATAAAGTGTTAATTGGAAGTTTCTACTTTTCAGATATAGAAGAAGAATTCTTGCAGTGGATGTTTCTCAAAGAGACAGAAAAAACTCATCTGGAAGGTTTGTGATAAAAGCAATAAAGTAGGATGATTAGTTCTATGATGTGAATATAAAAACAGTCAGTTGCAACAGACTTGCCCTCTAAAACATTAGCTAGTTGTCTGGTAGCCTTTCATTTAAACCACTAGGTGAATTGTCGCATGTTTGATGCACTTTCTGTTAAACAAAAATTTTGCAAGCAGCGAAACTGCATATTTTTGAAATAATTTTTTACAAATTTTACAAAGATTTTACAAAGCTAATTTTTACAAAGATCATTTTAATTGATAGCAGTGGTTCAGCAAGGGAATTTGTTAAGAATTTGGAGGTCTAACATGAAATTTATATTTAATATTTAATATTTCGGAATAATATGAATGAATGAATGCAATCATTCCACAATACTGATGAATATGCAGTTGAAAGTCTCTCACACTGCTCTGCTGTGATTTTGGCCCACTCTTCTTTCTGTATTTTCCACAGTTTGGTGACTGTAGTGACTTTCTTAGCCATAACTTTGTCATGGCTTTGTCAATTTTTTTTCAGTTGTGTTTAGATCAGAACTCTGGGCTGGCCATTCATTATTTCTATGTTTTCAGCTTCAAGGAACTGCTTTATCTGTTTGCTGTGTGACATTGTCCTGCATGTTAATTGTTGAATAATAATTGTTTGGAAGTGTTGAACCCATTGAGATCTTCATTTTATCTTGTCCTCTAATGCGTTTGTCTTTTGTGGACAATAAGCCATTTGGGGCGTGTGAATGAGTTGGTGACATTGTAAAGATGCAATGTTATAAAAATCCCAGATTTAGAGCATCCAACTTCTTTTGCTATGCCTGAAAGGGTCATCCCTTTGGCCTTTATCTGGACAACCTACTGTGCATCTTGCAAGTTTGTGAAAGTAACTAATAATTGAAACTAATAAACTAATTAAAATATGATTGGTTAACGTTTAGTCGAATGATGGCCGACTGACGTTTATTCTACTGATGTCAGCCCTAAATTGTAATACTGTTACCGGTTCTTAGATCTGATCCTGGGTGCCCACTGCACTGCATATTTAGGTCATTCAAAATATTAAATTATACTGACTGCTGCAGTGATGAACCCTTTTTCCCTGTTTCCTCAGTTCAGACTCCAGAGACACTCCTGCTAAAAGTGACATTGAGACAGATGAGGCCACACTTATGAGACGACAGAAACAAATCAACTATGGCAAAAACACTCTTGCTTATGACAGATACATTAAAGAAGTTCCTAAGTAAGTAGAGCAGTGTGAGCTATGCCATTTTTATGTATTTTTGGTTTTGGTGGTCAGAACTGTGAAGTTTTCCATTCACAAAAACAAACATGCTTAGTATATCACTAATTTAGAATCCTTTATATCTCTGACCATTTTTGTTTGTTATTAATAGTCTTAGAAACTTGCAGTATTAACAGTATGTAACTTTTATTTTAGGCATATGAGACAGACAGGCGTTCATCCAAGAACTCCAAACAAGTTTAAAAAATACAGCCGACGTTCATGGGACCAGCAGATTAAACTGTGGCGGGTTAGTCTTCATGCGTGGGATCCCCCTGCACAAGAGGGAAGTGACCTGCAACAGATGTAAGTTTCATGATTATTCAAATCAACAAAAAATGGTTTTACACTGTCCTGTTCAGTGTCCTTTGTGACATGCTAAACTTCAAACTACAATTTGGTCATTCTTTTATAACTGTTTGTAGCTTTAATAACTTCATAATAATTGAGAGGCTACTTTGAATATTTGTGCTTTGTGATTGTGCAGGAAATAGAGCCACATTATAGAAATTTGAAGTAAGAATTATACAAATAAATGTTAAGGAATTACACGTTAATGATCTCTTTCTCATGCGCTCCGAGATGTTTTCCACCCAACAACAAAAAAGTACTATCATATTATGCATTACTTGATTGGTTTTAACAGAGAGGAACTTGATCTTGGTGAAATCATGGACTTTGAGTTGGATGTGGAGTGTTCAGCAGACACGGAGACTGGATCTCAATGTCCACCATCTGGTGGAGCGTCCTTGTCTTTGCCAGAGGTATTGTGTATAAATGTGCAAACACAGTCCCTTCCCAAATGTAAGATGCTTACAATATTTGTAAATATTTTGTTTAATTTACCATGATTTTCTTCCTTCAGGACTCATTCACAGGAACACCTAAAAAGATGATGAAGACTGATGGTGCTGAAATGTGCTGAATAGCTACACTGAAATCTTACCTGCTAAGCAGCTAAAATGTTTTATAACTTTTTGTCTCACTGTTTGTTCTGATTATTTTTGTTTAATGATTGCAGATTTTGGTATGTTTATATAAATTCCTAAAGAGAAGCTTTTGTCATTATCACTGCATTTGTTGTTTTCACTTTTGGCTTTTACAAAGGTTAATGTAAATTCTGGGGTTTGTTTAGTTCTGTATGTTGGTGATATATTTAATGCTCTCTTGTGTTTATCATTTTGTTGGAACCCATTGACAGTTCACAAGTAGATTATAGTTTTAGGTGGATTTTATTTGTCATTTGGATTAATTCTGTTTTATATTAAGAACCTTTTGAATAAACATTAAAAGAACTAAAAAGTTGTCAGTCATTTTAGACGGGTAGATCGGTATAAACCTTTGTTATTATCGATGGGGTCAGGCCCCAAGGGGTTAAGGCCGCTACTGTATTTTTTGTTGTGCTGATGATACCCAGCTGTATATCTCTTTGAGACTCAAGACAAATAACCACCAAACTAACAGAATGTATAGTCCAGCACATGCAGTTTGAGTGTTAGTGTACATAATGTTTTGGCCTAGTAGCTACATAATGTTTTTAAATGGTGTGGACTGTTGGGCCCCTCTCAAACCAGAGGACAGTCATGATAAATGCCCAACTTGCCTTGGCCTCAACCACTTAAAGCAGGTGCTAACAGAGCAAGCGTGTCTGAACTGCAGTTTAGCCACACACTGCTGGGCTTTCACAGTAGTATGACAGTTCACATCTTATTACAGTATGATTTTAACAGAAATGAGATGTAATATTTTAAATATTGATTCCAATTTTTAAATTAAATTCCGATGATGAACAAAAAGTACATCTGAACACAAATAGACATACTAGTTGTCAAAAAACAGCAAACGGATATTTAAGAGGCAAATCCAATGGTCAGGGAAGGCAGCAATAAATGTTGTGATCAGATCCAGGTTGTAATAATGCCAAAGCAGATGGGTTGGTAGAATCCATATGCAGGTCTTTATTGAAAAAACATAAACAGATAACACGCAAAGGTCAAGGCAGGCAGCAATCATGCAAATATTGTAGAACAGGCAGAAGTTGAGACAGGCAGCTAAACATCAGAAACATGGGATAGGCGTGAGTCGAGGCAGGCAGAGAATATACAGCAACGTGGTACAGGCAATGGTCAAACACAGAGCAGGCAGTAAACAGGCAAACAAATCCAAAAGGGTTTGTTGTTTAGGGCTCCTTTGGTGTGGGCTCCCTCTGCTGGCGGGCGGATCAGGATGTCTCGTTACACAGGTTTGTGGATCAACTTTGGAAAATGTAGTTCAACAAAATAATGAAAACTTTGGAGATGACTCCTTCTGGTGGTGCTGAGGAGGCGGTGCGGAGCCTCTGACGTTACACTGGGTCAGTTTTGTTTTTAATTTTCAGGGAATTGAATTTTTCATTCATTTGATTCATCTTAATATCACTGTCTTTCCACTCCATTGGTTTCAGATGATCAGTGTTCTTCTGTGTACCTGTGTTTGATTGTACTTGTTTTCTAATATTGTAGTTTTGTTGAAAATAGCCCATTGGGGCAATAAGAGTAATTGTTGTGGAAACACTCGACTCTCAGTATTCAGATGCGTCGTCTTTGTCAATCCTTTGTTTTTTTCTGGTGGTTCATCTGCAATTGTTCCAAAGTTACTCATTGTTCTCTTAACATTGTTCTCAGAATCAGCTCAGTATGACATCAAAGTGTTGTTCTTAGTTAATTGATCAGTGGCACAGGCATCAGTTGATGTTTTTACAGAGGTGTGTCTCTGACAGGCCAAGACTTCTGGGTCTCCTGGGTAGAAGTAACTTATAACTGCTCCCACTGCAACACAAGGCTGTTTTATTCTGCCAACTCAATGGTGTGACCTCTGTTCTGAGACGGCACTGCTGTTGTCTGCATTCTCTGAAACACATAAAGTGGATGTTTATTAGAGGTGTTTGCCAAGAGCAGTCTCACTATTATTAAAATCCATTTAGGCTAAGCAATTTGACTGCTGTTTGATTTTCACCAGAAAATCATTAGTGTTTAGCAGTTGGTTCTTTCTACTGGACGGCAGGACTTCTATTGCTATAGTATTAACACCTCCTGAGCGTTGCACTTCCGCCCATTTATAGGAATAGAAATGTGGCATTTAGCAATATTTATGTATATTATATGAACTATTTTGTGAATATGAACTATTAGGATCATGTCCTAATAGTTAAAGAGTTTTGTAACCTAAAGGTTTGCAGGTTACATTTCTGTCCTTTAATTGCTGTATGATAAAAAACTATAATATTTCAGCCAGGACAAATCGGGGCTGGATTCAAACCCTTCTACTTCTGATGTACAAATGCACAATAGCTAGTAACTTTTAAATCCAGTAGATGGCGTCATCGCCTCTTCCATGGCACAAACCCTGCTGTGCCCTGTGTGCTGGGCAAAATTTGACGAGTAAAGGTTAATGGCATTTAAAATGCAGTGGAGTAAAGAGTTTATACATGTTTTCAAAAATGACAGTAAAAGACAGTTAAAGAAATTCATATTATTATTATTCATACATAAAAGTACAAACTATCCCAAAATGTCAATATTGAAGTACATTTACTCAAATGTTTTACACCACTCTTACAGAAGTAAAGAGTACCAAAAAACATTCTAGGAAAATGTTTGTGTAAATTTTGTTTCTTTCATGTTCTGCAGATTTTCTAGCCATCACTGATGTTTAATAGAGTATGCCAGTGCTCCATTCCAGAATTAGATCCTTCTAGAGCATAATCATTAAAGCCATCTGGATCTCTGGTGTCCCGGGCCTTGAGTTGTGGATATAAAACATTGAGTAATATAACTAAGTGAAATTGTTCTGGGTACTTGATGCAGATTGAATGAATTAATCTTCCTTATGCAGCAACGACACCAGATTCTCAGGAGATTCAGAGACTGCAGCTCAGTGTTTTTATTCAGACATTTAGAGTTGATGCAGAACTATTTGTCAGCACAGTTTTTATTGGAAGACAGAGACTGCAGTCAAAACCGGTAGTTGCTGAGGATTTAATCTTTTTCAGTGTAATTCCTTGTCCTGTTTATTAAAATAAATACTATGTAAGATTTGAGCCACAGAAATGAAAAGTTTAATTTATTGTGCATTCTTAAAGGAGTAAAGAAATACATGACTGTGTGATTTGACTTTTGTAATGCAAAACTACGGTCAGTTCACAAAGATTAGACATTCACATGTGAATCCATATAAATGTTATATAGCTCTTTACATGGATACTCAGTAGAACTTTCAATAAAGAAACTGACTCTGTACTGAATCTGTTTTCTTAGGGTCAGCATGTCAGGTAAAAATAATATGATAATGTTCTCATATAAACTAGTTCGATCTTTTAGAAATGAAACAGCTTTTATAAGGTGGAGTAAAGTATTTAAATGGAACATGTCTGTTCCACGTAATACATTCATAACAATGCATTTTGTAAATATGCCTATATATGGGTCTTTTTAACCTTTAAAAGATGTTGAATAATAAATATTCAACAGAGATTATTATTGCTTGTATATGTACATGGTAAATTATCCAAATTCATTCAAAAGCAAAAACCTGAAATCA
This sequence comes from Yasuhikotakia modesta, assembly GCA_036877545.1. NCBI lineage: Eukaryota > Metazoa > Chordata > Actinopteri > Cypriniformes > Botiidae > Yasuhikotakia > Yasuhikotakia modesta. The sequence goes on along the minus strand of JBAJNP010000606.1, from coordinate 34,739 downwards.
GATCAGCTCAAGAGGCCTCATATTTTTTCTGGTATTACTAGAACTGATCCTGGGACAAACATGTGCTGTGTATGTTTTGTATGTATGAGGCCAAATTGTATGTTTAGAAAACAAGCACAACTGTGTTCAAAATGCTGCAATGTTAGTTATTATTAATTTGTTAGGAAACAGTTGAGTACAACACATAAATCTTTGTATACCAATGTAAAGATATTAATAATTCAAAAGTCAAACAGATACATCATAAAAACAAGTGAACAAATGCAAACAAAAATGCAGAAAAATTGATACAGTTAATATTAAATGATTATATAGTCCATCAGGAATCCACCATGAACAAAGAATTACATAGCAGTTATAGTTTAGGAGTGTACTAGTCTATGCAACAGCTAAAAAAAAACCAAGATTACATAACCCAAAGACTGCACTTTGGAGTAAAAATCTATGTTCAAGTCAAAGTTGTAAGGAGTATGTGAAATTTTAAAAAACGAACTAATGACCATTATCTGTGAGATTATCTTCTGACCTGAATTGTTGATCTTTTTGAACAGTCTCCAGATTTATTAAACAGTTCAGAGAAAAGGAACTGGACGTTATTTTTTTAGAATTAAAAAATAAGTGTAACAGATGATCTTTTGATTAGTGAACAAAAGAGTGTGATACAGTAGTGTTGAGCTTGTCCTGAGGGACAAGAGTCTGTGTAGATTTGACTTGATCTAATGATCATATGGCAACTTCCTGTTAATACTGACCATATATTAGTTGACAAATAATAATATACAAGAGCTGAAATAGCTTAGTTAATTGGAGTGCATGAACATGGCACCCTGGGAAATGCATTGACAGATTAAGTTGGTTTAAGGTTGGCTATAACACTTTAATGACCGTTAAAAACTGTTGTGGTCCCTGAAGCCAGTTTCCACTCATTCAGACTCATGCAATTATTTCCAAAGGATTCAGACCTTCCATTTGATTTGTTCAGTCCTTCATGCTGAGCGTCGGCTCAACAAGTTGATTGTGGACGTGCATCAGCCCTGTAGAACAAGTAGATGCATCAGTATGTTTATAGCATCCGTCCCAACCATAACTCCTAATACTGCATAGATCCTGTTCTGAGAAAGTCATTCCAGACATGTTTAATGTCGATCCTGAACCGGCTTTCTTATCCTGAATCTGTCTTATTTAACCTGAAGGTCAATAAGACAGATATTGACCTTCAGACAAAACCAAATTCTAAAGCCAAAATGAGATCAGTGTTAAACATAAGAGGTAAGAACTCCTCGTGTTTGCACTGAGAAAAGTGACAACTAAACGGGAAGTAACAAAAAATAATAAAGATGGTTCATTAACATTTTTTTATCATCATTCAAATACTTTAGTTTACCATATTTTATTATGCAGTGAAAAGTGCAGAGAGAAATTGTAAATAAAAGTGTTGCTCTTATAAGAATTTTAACTAACTGTTCTCGCTGCATGGGATGTTATAAAGACCTCAGAGCCCTTAGTCACGTACCTTTAAAATACTTTACTGTTTTTACTCTAAGCTCCAGTGTGGCATCCTCATCACAAATGAAAATGGTTCGCGGATGCTGCTGGAAGGCTGAGACTGTCCACATGTGGTTCACACCCTCTTCTATAGCTTTATAGAGGGCAAAGGCTTTATGAGCCCCTGTTATCAAAATCATCACCTGCAAATGAAGAACACAAGTACAGTACTGACTATTATTTTCAGAGGTAAGCAGCTTCTTGGAACTAGCAACCTACTAAGGCAAAAATGGTGAGCATTTCATCTTAAATATGATCTTGTAGCGTCTGATATCTGTGTCAACAAAATCAAGCCATACAGATGACATTCATCTTTGTGTTACAGATGGAGAATGTTCTGTTATCAGCAGCATAGAACAACAACAGGACAACAACCAGTTATGCTCAGCGCATTGTAGACTTTATATCTAAATGCATTATGCACACAATGATCCAATGAGTATTAAAACCACTGACACACCACACCACTGACAAGATGAATTGCTCAAAACCTGTAACAAACACCACAAGACCATATTTCACCCCAAAACCCGGGGAAATGGAGGAAAAGAAATGCAGTTTTGGACCACTGAGGATTTTTGTAATTAATTATGCCAATTATTTTCATGTTAGCCAAGCACATTTGTTCCATCAGTTCCCATTATTTTAATGTGATAATGAAGATGAGGAACTATTTAAATTATTATGGTAGTATTTATTAACTTCCTGTAATTTATGCTGATTCAAATAAAACAATTTGTAGTATTGGGGAGATATATTTTCAACCAAATTTTTTTTAACCAAAATATTTTTTAACCAAAAATGCTGAAAATCCCATCATATTCATGTATGAAATTTGCATAGCATTTAGGGGCTATTACATGGATTAAAGATGGAAATATATGGAAGCATGACAGTCATCATTTAAGGAAGAATGGCTTTGCAATGGCTATTTTTTTTTTTTACTTTGCACAAGAATCAATAATTTTAGCAACTTTTAGCATATGAATTCTAGATAAATGCATTCACATGATTTCTGTGCTCTATTTACCTCTCTTGCATCCATCACGGTTCCCACGCCAACAGTGAGGGTCATGGTGGGCACTTTTGAAAGATCATTGCCAAAGAAACGGGCGTTAGCCACTATGGTGTCCTTGGCGAGGGTCTTCACTCGGGTTCTAGACACCAGACTTGAGCCAGGCTCATTAAAGGCAATGTGTCCATCTGGACCAATACCTAAAAAAAACAACAGCAAAGAACCAAAGAGGTAAAGGTCAGTTAGCACACTTTCCCTTAACATACAGGAGATGTTGGACTGGAGACAGATGTTAATCTGGTCTGGGTTTTGTTTACATTTGGCATTAGCATGCAATCACTGTGATCATTAAAAACATCAAATCATCAGCCAGACAGGACACGCCATGTTCACATTTTTACACAAAATAGTTTGTTACAGCCTTTTCAGTCACAGGGAAACATAAGTCTCAAAAGATAAGAAGATTGCAAACAACAATGTATCGCATAGATACTGCAAACGAAACTTTAAAATACAATACATATTTTAGATATATGGTTCTAAAATCATCGCCAGTTTTTGTATGGAATTGTGGGGAGCACCCAATCACGATGCATCCTCGACTGCCCTGTACCAGGACATTTTTTATATGTATGTGAACAACATCTGGATACAGGTTGCATGTTAATGCCAGGTGAAAACTCATGTAGACACATGATCAATCGCTTGAAGACTGCAGCAGCTAAATTTCTTACAAGGCCAGTTTTGTGTGCATAGATCAAGCCCTGTAGTACATTACAGTGCAACTTGTACTTCTCTATTAATCTGTTTATGATACAGCAGTTTATTGGGTGTGGTTTGGGTGTGACCTCCAACAAACAGCTCTATGCCCCCAGCATCTGTGATCTTTTGCTCGAAGGAGTCACACTCTGTCTGAAGGTCACTGGCATTGCCGTTCAGTATGTGAGTGTTCTGGGGCTCAATGTCGATGTGTTTGAAGAAGTTATTCCACATGTAGGAGTGATAGCTCTCCGGGTGCTCCCTCGGCAGACCTACAGGTACAGACAGAATGACAGATTTGTTTTTCACCAGGAAGTCAGTTACAGTTCTACAGATTTTACCACGGTAAGGAATAATGTTCGGCACAACATACAATTTATATAAACTTACAACAAAAGTAACATAAAAGAAATAATTTACATGAGAATTAAACATCCCCTCCTTATTATAGCACTTTTATAATATTTAGTGTGTAAATCAGAATCAGAATCAATTCACTTTATTCGCCAAGTGTGCTCACGCACACAAAGAATTTGTCTTGGTTCCAGGAGCTCTTTAACACACAGTATACACATAAGACAAAAGTAGAGAAAAAAGAATGTAAAATAAGTATAAGTACTGTAAAATAAGAATGTTAATATGTATTTACATAAAGTGTTTAAGTAAAGTATAAAGTGTTATTGCACTTAACAGCTAGGATATGATTAAGATTGAAAATAAGCTGTTCTTGTATCTTGATGCTTTAGTGCGTAGTGATCTGTATTGTCTGCCTGATGGCAGGACTTCAAACAAATTTTTCCAGGGTGGGAGGGGTCCTTGATGATGTTACCAGCCCTAAAATATATTTTGTATATACCTAAAGTATATTTTGTGTAATATAGTGAACATTATTATTAAACTGTCACAATGCAAAAACTTTCAGTGGTTCTTATAATTTAATAATTTCTTATTCTTATGATTTTCAAAATATTACCTGCATGTTTTTGTGAAATTCACCCAACTATTTAATAACATTTGCATGTGGCTCATCTAATGAGATTTAAGTATCAGAACAGATCATTTTTCTAATGTTATTTTTACATTTGAGTAATCAGATACACACTTTAACAGTGTGTGGTATGTGACAGTAGAACCTCTCTATACTGTACTTCTGTTGACTTGCTGCATTGGAAGGGTCTGTTTTGCAGTATTTTGTAAGAGTTTGTAAAGATTTGTATACTCAGCACTTGAAGAGCACTTGTCCCATTCACACTTACCTACATACTCATCCATGTTAAAGGTCTTGACATATTTAAAGGACAGATCTCCACTCCTGTAATATTCAATCAGCTTCCTGTAGCAGCCAAGGGGTGTGCTACCTGTAATCAATCAGACTGTATTTAAAACCTTTCAGATGCAAGAAATACAAAATATACAATGAGCCCTTATAGTGCATTATAAGGAAAAGACTTCACATGTTTTATCTATCTGTTTACCTGTTGGAAGTCCTAAAGTAAAGTACCGCTGAGCACTGGGTTTAAACTGGATGATCCGATTGCGGATATACTTTGCAGCCCACTCACTGGCCAGATCATAGTCATCCAGAATCACAAGTCTCATGATTGCCCACAGAAATCAAATCACTGTAACTCTTAAGGAAGGTAAAAATAAGGACAGATTAATACTGTATTAAGCACAACTGACAAGCCAAGTATTTCAGCAAAGCCTTGTGCAGCCAAACTAGCCAATAAGAAACAAAACAGCCATGAGCATTTCAAACGAGATCAAGTAAGATGCAAAATATATAATATCTACATTAAGAAATAAATGAGATGCAATTGCCTAACATTTTCTTTGTAAACTCAAAATGGTAACAATAAATCTTCTATCTTATCCACTATCTAATAATGCCTTTAGGAAACAATAATGATTACAGTATAGCTATATAAAGACGCTAACAAACGGTATAATAATATACTTACAGAAGTAATATATTATTTCAGAAACGTCTGGGTGAATGGACACTACTTTTCTTTAAAACACTGAATCATGTGATCGAGTTCCGGTCATGTGCGCTGACGTAAAACTTCCGGGACGGTGACGCTGCCTATATAAACCAACAGAAAAGGCGCAAACCCTTTAAATATGAAATGAGCAATGCGCTTAAAGACATTCAAACAGCAGTATATAATATATTAATGAGTACACATAGGTTCATAATATATTTGTCTACCCAGTGGAAAATGTTAAATATGTTAACGCTTAGTTAAAGACCATAGTCTACTGCAAAACGTGCTGTATTTTCAGCACTGCATTGAATTGCATTTGTTTGTCTAGTTGTTTAGTTTTCTTTATGCTTCTGTTGTTGACCTTGCAGGAGGACCCCGAGGGGGGCGTGCAGACGGGTGGGTGAAACAGAGCAGAAGGCGAGGGATGGAGGCGGCTGATACAGTGTTTAAGTCCGATTCGTTTAAGTGAATCGGTTCGTTCGGATAGAAATGAAATGAATGGATTTATCTGATATTCTGTACCTGTAGTCGTAGTAAATAGAAATCTTTGTGATTTCCAAAGATATATGAAACATTCTGTAATCATAAAAATATATAGTTTGTCTTTAAAGCCTATGGTATACACACATTTTTATAAAATATTCATAAAAACAATAAAAGTATTTAGCTAATGGTGCATTTTAGAACAACATTTTTTAATAAATTACAGAATATATTATAATGTGTTATTTTTCATCGGTTCGACAGAATCATTAGACAGAATCGATTCAAAATAATGATTCTTTTGGGGGTGAAGAATGGGTGTAGTGACCGAAGACAGCCTGGCAGATTAGGCGCTTCAGAGGAGAGCTGGTCCTTATCCTGACAGCATCCAGCACAGACACGCACATTCAGCATCACCTCGTATCCGACTATCCATCCATCCTGTCGGGAGCAGCAAGATACACCTGCGAGTTTCTTTCCGAGTCTGTCACCATTAGTGAACCGCACCGGTCCACACCCCCGGTCCAGACCGGTGTCCTTTCAAGCCACGAGGTGGGTGCAGCCTACTGTCTGGATCTGTTGTTCGTTTGCGCGTCCTTTAGACTAAAGCGTGTGGCGATCGTGAGCTGACTCGCTTCTTTTCACAAAATCGAGGTTCGTTGGAAAAATTTTAAACCGATTTCTGTTTTGCGCTGTGCATAGCGAGTCTCATTCGTTCCCTTGTTCGGACGGGAAGAGGCTGATTCAAATCGGATTAGATTAAATGCGGAAAACTACAAAATACATACCGTTTTTTGCTCACAGTCTTACCAAACAAGATTTATTTCATGTCCTTTGGCGCGTCTGGATTTGGGAATATAGCACAAAGACAGTTTTTTGGGAAGAACCCATATAGGTAATTTTGTATATGGACATGCAGTTACTTTAATATGTGTCATATATACTGTATGTTTTGCACATTGTTAGACCGATTGTCATGATCTTTATCTTTAAACTGTTCTCCGTGATGTATGCGTACTGTTCCGTAACCTGCAAACTCGGCTCGCAAACAAATTGTTCTTTTGAATCGACTCTTCGAAATGAATCAAGTCATCAGCTGATCGTATTTTCATTGTACATTGATGAACTCTTGCTGAGTGTAGCTAGTGTAAATAGAGGTGGACAAGAATATATATATTATATTTGGGTGAAAAACAGAAAATCAAAAATGCATTTTTAAATTGATTCTTACTTTAAACTGTGTTATTTCGTTGTAAATTTGTGTTTTTATACACAATAACACGTTTAATATCACTGTGTAGCTGAATCGTTTTTTTAATCGATTTTTAAATGAATAGTTCAAATGAACCAAGTGTTAAAATGAATCGTCCACTGTGTGTTTACTATTGTTTAGCAAGCGCTAGTGTTTTTAAAGACGCTCGCACGCACAGTGGCTTTAGTATTATGCTTGGATTGTATATGGCCAGACTGCCCATATGTTGCTCAAATGAATGAAAGATTGACTCTGGAGTTAAATAAAGCTCGCCAAGCATGTGATTATGTCGCACCGTAGTGGTAGAGCTGGGACCACTGCTGGGTTTCTGAGTGAGCGAGGTGTGGCATGTTCTCTCTTTCTCTTTCCCTTCTATGTTTTTGGTCTTCCCAGCACATCACGTACAAAGCACAGGACTTTGTGACCACTACTTGCTTTTAGAAATTTTACATTTACATGTTTTACATGTAAAACCGGATTGCAGTGATATGTACATATGGCCATGTGCACACACCACAGCCAAATGGACCCGACAGATGAACTGGATATGTCAAGAAGTGTAGAGCAAAAGGAACGTGATTATTTAGTGATGCGTGTGTGTGTTCCACATTTTCTCTGGTTGTGTTAGTTGTTGTATATGTTTATTGTGTACGTGCACACTGATTCTTAAGAGATAAGAAATGAAAGAAGAATTATGCTGGAATTCTCTTGCGGGTTGTAACAGCTATAAAATATGACCTTTACAATGAAAACTAGCATAAACACTAACTTTAACACAGATTTTTTGTATGATTTTATGTGGCCATGTTTACCGTAATGGCATAGCTGTGATATCTCTTTTGGAGTGAGACAGTTTCTCAAGTCAGTGTGCACACTGTGTTTTGCTCAGTGTAATTGTGTAATGAATCAGTGGTAAATGAAGTTTGCGTTCTGTAGATCCAGTGTATAGCAACAGTCTTTGCTGTACCATCACATCGGGACACATAGGCCCTCCCACCCAAATTCAATTTCTCTTACTTATATTTATAGCACACACAAATATGCACACATGTATGTTCTACCCACAATTCACCTCTTTCATGACCTCTGTTCTTCTGTTGTTGCCCTATAATCTGCCACCAGATTGAGCAGATAATCTGTGAGGCAGAGACAGATAAACCAACTGTGTGTTTAAAGTAAACTGTGCCATTTTGCCAGTAGTTTTTAATGGCAAGATTTAAGGCATTAATAAATGCAAATGCAGATTATTAATCGGCAAATGGTGGCTTGATTAACAAGGTGCTGGAAACTCAAACTCCTCGGTTGCCGTCGCCGATGGAATTGAGTTGAGAGGGTCTTTCTTTTATTATGCTAATGTGTGTCTCTGACAAGCAGAACAGAGAAGAGAAGGGCTGATTTAATTAGCACTAAAGAGAAAACGCAGAATCATTTTCAACACAGACACAAAACTGCTGACTGGCACAGACAAAGCAAAGGAAACAGCATTATACTGGGTCTAAACCATTTATTGGCTGTTAGTTAATACGTGTTTAGATTTAAACAAATCTGACCTAGTTACAGCCCAAGACCGAAGCTATAAACAGCAGCACATCACTGGGTGGTGCATTTGTTAGTTATCAAGTGTTTAAAACAACCAAGAACAAAGATTCATTTAAACAAGGCTTTGTTGCATTTTTTCAGAATATGGTGCACCGGAGAACAACCAATGTAATTAACACATCCACCAAAATGTTAAAAGTTTCCACAATTCAGAGGTATTTAGACCTAGATGGCCTGCCGTTAATAGCTTTTTCTGCTCTGAATTTTTCTCTTTCTGCAACCACTCATGCACAAGAACCTTTATTGATGTGAAATCCAGCAATGTATCTGTATACACAGTCGTCTAAACAATGTCTTTTGCCTGACTTACTCTGAAATAAACAGTTCTTAAGTGACATCTGGTTAAATAATGATTTAAGGAATAAGTAAAAACACAAAGAAACATATTTAAAACAATGCACACCTGTACTTTTTCTTATTTAAAAATTGTTTTTGTCTTATCTGCAGACTTAAAAAAGATAACGCAGACTAAGGTTTAGATCTCCTTTAGTTTGTTGTTATTCACAGCTTTGCATTTGTTTTTGCTTAACCTGGTCATGTCTTCAGACTAAATTGGATTAAAACATTCAGTGGCACAATGCACAGAACCACCACCTGATTCGAGATAGAGAGCAGGGGGAGGGGACAGTGAGGACACCAGTTTCTAAGAGGTTCTTGAGGGGCAAATACGGTAAAGAAGCAGTTTCACATCATCAGCCTGGTCTCACAACAACAACAGCTGAGAGTGTCCAGATGGACAGTGTGTTTTGAGGCTTGTGTTTAAGTGACGGAATAAACAAAATAAATTTAGAATAAAAATACAATTTACATACATTTACAAATGATTCTCCTGGTTACAATTAGACAGTTTGTATGTTTGATGTGTTTGTATTGCACAATGGATCATTGTGTAAGTCTGCATTTGTGAATCTAGAGCTCTACAGCTTTTTCCATCTGCTATAAGATCAGTTTAATCGGATGTGTAAATGTCACCAGCAGACATCTAGTTCTCTGGCAGGCTGATACGCGAGGAGACAAACCCTGTGCTTTACAGACACAAAGCACCATTGATTCTCTAGAAACAGATTGTGTGTGAGTCCAATGATCTAGATCCTGTTGTCAGGGCATATTCTCACAATCTCACTCTTAGAGGGCAAAAAGACGCTGCACTCACGGCACGCCGTAAATAAAAACAATATGGTTTTAGCTTTTAGATAAGCTGAAAAACTATTTTTGGAAAGCCAGGCTGTGATGCAACTCCTGCAACACGAGGTTCGCCCTGAACTCGCCTTGTTTATTTGCTCATTCCTCATTGACTGGTTGTTGCTGAGTAGGATTTCTGCTGTATTGCGGTGAGCCTCTGCAGCACTCAGCTGTTTCTCTCACTTCTTTATATTCTGTCTATTTTTCACACCCTCATTTCCCCTCTATCATCATTTCATCTACCCTGAGCATCTATTTTATGCTTTAACTAACTGAAACTAAACTGAAGTGTAAAGTACAAAATGAGTTTTCATATGTAAAACATATTATAATAATAAGCATAATTATATTTTAAAATAATAATAATATATTACAATTTTGCTTTTTTAGAGAAAATACTGTGTAAAACATCTACATTTGATCTCTATTTAATCTCACTGTCTAGGTCATCTGAGACATTAAAGAGATTTTTGTGATGTTTTTTTCTCATGGGACCTGTATCCATCATTCTGTATCATTCTTTCTCATTGACTGTAAAGTGCATTAATTGCTGCCGACTTGCTCACATAAAGAAGCTGTATTATTCATTATTCATGCGTTTTGCAGCCGGCATAAGTTAGGTAGCCATAAGCACGTCATGCGCAAAAGAGGGCAAGTTTTGAAGAGCGACATGAGGAACGCAAGACCTCAGCTCTAGAGCATGTGAAATATGCATACGAACCCTTGGAGAAAACTGCTACTGAGGGACATGTGAAAATGGAAGATACAGCCGGGGTGAGAGATGCATGTTTGCTGACATCACAATGTGTGCAGCTGCTTTGTGGACCTAACACAAATATACCGGGCTTGATAAACGAGAAACACAAGGAACTCTTCTGACTGATCGCTTGAATTCATACACATTATAGTGAGAGTTGCGGGTTTGTGTGGAAATGTTAATGTAGCGTGCACGATGGACATGGATTGCGCATTAATGTGCTGAAAATAGGCTCAGCTCAGAAAATAGATTAATCTATCAGGATTAGTGTGGAAATGAAGATTTATTCGCTGATTCAGATGCAGACCAGGTGTGCAGTTACGCAGGAAGTCAGAAAGAAAGTCTAATTTTAGAGCATCATATTGCATCTGATAAAGAAGTTTGGGGCTGTGTCCATATAACTGTAAAGTTCTGACATTTAAATCAGAGACACTAAACTACAGCTCTGTTTGGAAGACCATACAAATAACTTACATAAATATAGCACAAATATTGTGTGTGTGATGCAGATAAAGTGTTTATTTATGTTTATTTACATGATATAATGATAAATATTCTATATCAGGCTCACATTATAATTTAATTTTGTTAGCAGGTCCTTTCTTACTGGTCTTGATGGTTGTGAGGGCATGCCTTCACTACCTCTCATCCAATCCACACACAAGAGATGTGACTTCCACACTGCAATTACTACTTTCTGGAGCTTTTAGAACACACAGAACACTCAGGTGAGTTCAAATTCATATTGCACTGGTAATGAGATTCATACTGGATACATGAATAAACAAGCTGCATCCTGATATAACAAACACCCAGAGTTTTATTCAAAGATCTCAATCCTTCATTCCTTCAGAGATTTTAATGGCTGTGCCTTTGATTTAGAATTTGAATAAATTAAAAAATGTCTCAGTAGTTAGGGTTAGTAGTTTTGTTGCCGTTGTCACATCTGAATGGTTGTAGTGTATTTTGAGTGCATGAGTGTCTGTGGCTGATTATTCCTGACCTCGTATGTCGCACCAGAAATAGGTCAAGTTGAGCACATTGTGGTTCTTGTTTTGCTAAAATGAGTTCTAGATTTGTCACAGAAAGTCAGTATTAAACACAAAATCATCTAAATGCATCAGTCATAATTATGACTTCTGAACATTTAAGTACCAAAACAGGAAACAGTCTTGCGTTGGCCAACATTCCATAAAATTTCTCTCAAAGTTTTTTAAAAAAAAGAACAGTAAGAATACTTACAGTAACGTTAGTTGAACATTTTTCTAAAGTATGTATCATAAGGGATTGTTAGTGGAAGGTTTTAAAAACAATACAGAATTTTTTTAAAATAAGGTTCTTATAACCTAGCAATAATGTTAAAACAATATCTAGAAAACTGGACATTTAAATTGTTCTTTAAACTTTTTTCTGTAATGTTTTGTTACTTAATGAAAACATTTTTACAACCTAACATTGTTAGCTGGATAGCAACTTCACTAGATCATAAAACTAGCATTATTCTACTATTCAACAAAGTTGCCTGCACCTAAACATACATTTAGGTTCAGAGTGCAGTGGGTTACAATCACATTGCATGACTGGTCATAGACAGTGCAGCCAACCAGAAGAGTGATGCACTCAAGCAAGTCTAATAAATACTAATGCACTCTGCCATCCAGCAGATAAAGTAAGTTATGTATCTGGGAATCCTTTCGTACAGTCTCTTACACATCTGACCCAGTGACCAAACTCAGGGGAAGATTACAGTTACAGGTTAAAAGGGTTTCTTTCAGTAATGGCTCTGGCATTGAATTTAGAACCTGATTTAGAGGAAGTGTACATGAGACGTCAAGCGGTCTTCCCTAGCATTGTGTGCTGTGCTTATTTTAGCAGCCTGTTTTTGTGCAGTGGATGATCTGTAGCTAAAGGCAATGGGGGTTGGGGCAGACAGGGAAAAAGGGTGTAGAGTTACTTTAGGCAGCATTAATATGGGGTTTGAGGTGGAACAGAGCTGAAAACAGTTTTCCGGTGCAGTTACAGATGATATGGACTAGATGGTCAAAGCTGTGTGGTGATGCTGTGGTGATTTCTTTATGTTCTATTAATTTACAGATTTGACTATTCACGTTCACATGTAAATTTTCTAAAAATTGTCTAAATGTGTATTATTGTCATTTTAATATTTCATGGAACAAACATTGCAAAACTGTTGCTGATTTGACATTAGGCTCTATAATTATGTTTCTTTACCAGGAGAGCAGAGGATCCACTACAGGGATTCACTAGAGAACCTCAACAAACTTTTAAGGGGGCCCAATATAAATTAAAACAGTTTACATCTTTGTAGCCAAGCCCAAAAACTTTTTATTAGGGAGAAATTTTAAGTGGCGGGCCTTCAGATGTGTTGTGGACAATAGGGGGACTACAATTCAAAAAGGTTGAGATCCAGTAATCTAAAATATATTTTTAGGTCTCCTCTTAATTCTGTCCTTCAATGAGAGACTATGAGAGCAGCATTAGTGCTGTTAGCATTGAAAGATAAACTGAGTTATTTATTTGTGTAGCTTTTGATCACTACCATTGTAAATGTTGTAAATATGCTACATTGTTTGATTTGGTTTAGGAGCAACATTGGAGGCTCAACAATAATAATAAGATTGAAGTTTAGTTTGATAGCTGACCTCTGTGTTTTCCCTCTCGCTGCTGTGGCTTAACATTTAATAACTATGAGAATCACTTATAGATGAAAGGTCTGATAATGGCATCATAACAGTAAGACACTTGTTATTGTCTTAATGTGTTGTAGTAGCTGCACAAATTCACAGAATTAAATTTATCATTATCTAGTCCACCTGTCAGTCCAAGAAGCTATATTGCACCTTTTTAGTAGTAGACCAACAAAACTAAAGGCCTGTTTATACCAAAAACAATAACTATACTGATAACTGAATTAGCATCCACACCAACAGACAAAATTGCTATGTTTATTCTAAGCTTGCATGCTGCAGTAAATGCGTAAGCCTTTACTAGACTGTCTGTGATCTATACTAAGAATATGGGTGCACTGGTAGTGCAGTAGTGTTAATGTGAAGGTTTAGCACGGCAATAATACTACTGTACTAAACTGAATTCTATATAGAAAATGATTGTCTAAACATTAGTTTGACAGTGATTGAAATAGGAAGCCCAGAAGTGAGCATGATTTTGACTGAATGATTACGTAAGGTCGTATTAGTGGATTTAGACTGTCAGAGAATGACAGGATTTGGCAGATAAACTAAAACCATTTGAAAAAACATCTGTGTGTGTGACTAATGACAGAGACAAGCAGCTGAGTGTCTGAATCAGAGTGTCTGTAGACTGATGCAATCTCAGACTGATGTAGACTGATGACTGCAGCCTCATTACAGGAGAGCTGGAGCAGAGTGGGTAAAATACTGGAGTAAAATACAAAGTTGTGTTAAAAATAAAAGGTTGATTCAAGTGCATTCAACAGAATTATTCACTACATTTGACTTAATATCTGAAAAACTGTATTTTTTGTTTTAGTCAGTAATCTGCATGTGTTGCTTTACATAGAAATAACTTCTGACCACAAATTTGCTGCAGTGTTGTAAATCTACCAGGTTTTTTAAACATTTTTCCAAGCCTGTCCAATACCGAAACTCAGATAAGATTTTGTTTGATTGCTTTGTTGTGACTTTAGTGTAAAGTGTAAAGTCAACTGCTTTGAAAGTCTTTTAAACAAAACTCTTGCATCTTTTGTATCTTTCAAAGATGCATTTCAAAGAAGTTCACAAATTTTGGCAAATCTAGTGACTAGGTTATATTGAAATATAACAGCATTTCAAAGTGATACAAAAGTGTGGATGTTACAGGATTGAGTACAGGGTGTTGCAGAGGTTTTATTGGCTGTTAGTCCAAGTGTTGCAGGAGTTGCAGTACTGCAGGAGGTGGGAGAAAAGAGCTCATACATTTATGGATGAATTCAGTCTGTCACCTCCACCATAGTAATGACTCCACAAGGGCATCAGCTCTCACCTGAGTCAGCACACACACTCACACACAGGTGCTCAGAGTCAACAGTACAGCAATGCATTGTGATGCATTCCATGCATTATTTCTGTCCCTACACACCCCTCACTGCTAGTGATCTGTGTGTGATGGAGCACACACATCTGCCAATCTGCAGAGCCAGATCAATCCACAACACACTCTTACTACACTCTCAATAGTCTTACACACTCTCAATAGTCACACTCTTACTGGTGGGTGTATTAATCCTTTAAAATCTCTCTCTCACACACAAACACACACATACACACATCAGTTGCATGCTGGATTAATCAAGTTTGTCTTCTGTCCCCTGGAGCTACGAACAAGCTGCACTTTAGGATTGTCAGGGGTCAAGAGGGAAATTTATATGTGTTGTCTTTTAAAGTCAACACGAAACAAAGTTGTATCCTTACTGTGGCACATTTCCAAGTGAAAAAGAACTTTATCCATTATTTAACACTTAAACATTTAACAGTTTGACACTTTTTTGTCAGGGTCCTGACTAAGTCCTAGTCTAGACTCATGCTTTGTTTGGTCTGTGTGTTGCTTGTCTGTGTGGAAGGGGGTAGTTGTGGCCCTTGAGCAAGGCACCTAATCCCCAGGCACTGCAGTGGTAGCTGCTCACTGCTGCCCACAGTGTGTTTACTCCTCACCAAGGATGGGTTAAATGCAGTCACATTTCAAAAACATGTCACTTTAACTTTCAACATCCTGATCCATTGCCCCACCCTCATTCCCCCGCAATTTACAGCATCCCAATACCATGTTCGGAAAGGAAAAAGACGTGTTATATAGAACCCCTAAATTGATCGCACAGGCTTTGTGTATACTAGAGTGGCAGCAGGCTACCGATAAACCATGTCTCTTAAGTGCGCGTGGACATCAACACCATACGCTCCCCACATAAAAGATGCTGGTATGATCCAGTGAATGGTAAACAAAAGCAAACATAAAATTAATTTGGTCTGTTCTTCTTCTGTGACTGCTTGAACTGTTTTGCAGAATACAACATAAAGATTGTTTACTCTTTATGTCTCTTTTTAACAGTTTTACACTTATCCTATCAATACAGAACCAACAGCTTCTGTAATGCATCGGTTGTTTCTGGCTTTAGTGGAATTTAGTGCAATTTGAGATTTAATCATATTGGCCACACCTCAGCTTCACCATAGACAATCAGTATCTGGACTGGTCAGTGCACAAACATTGACTCACAAAGCAAAGGTAAAAGGCCAAATGACCCTCTTCCAGTGTGCGTTGCGTGAACTCTTCCTGCAAGATCTGTGCACAGTTGTGTAGATTATTCTGAGTATGACGAAACGTACTGGAAGACAGCTAAATATATTGATCAGATGTTTAGAATGTGTATGTAAGCACTCGCACACTTTGCGGTTCAGAGCAGTTGTGGTTTGTGTGATTGAATTTATAAACACTCCCTTGCGTCCCACTGCAGTGATAACACACCGACAGCAGTGTGTGTGTGTGAAGCTAAAGACAGAGACACATGTGCTGGTTGCAGGAGACGTACAGAGAAAAGAGAGCAGACGTTCAGGTAATGAGATAGGTTGAGTGTGTGTGTCATACAGGTACAGTCTGTGTATAGATGGGTGATGTTATTATGTTTTCTCTGGGTAGCGTGTGTGTGTGTAATCTTGTCTGTTATGACGTAGATTGTCCTCTAAATGCCAGGCCTGGTCTCATCTTATGACTGTGCTGCTGCTATTAGCATATACAGTATAAACCGTACACTCAAACATAAATGGAGAGAGAGAGAATTGTGCTGAGAATATGAATGAAGTAGGGTGAGATATGTGTGTGTGTGTTGGATTGATTCCTTTGTTCTATTAATAAGTAATAGATTTTTTTTATATTCTAAAGGAAATGTTTGTAACAGTTGCTACTATGCTGGAATGTTTTGGCTGTTTGCCAGGGCATTGCTATGCAGATGCTCAGGGTGTTGCTAAGTGGTTTCTAGGCTGGTCTGTGTGCTTTCTAGGTGATTACTTACAGTACAGCCCCAAAAAGGCTTTATCTGCTAGTCTATGTTATTTTCACTATTCTTTATTATTCTTATTCTTTCAATAGTCTGTAGATATGCTTTAACCAGTTTTATTCTTTTGGTGAAATCTGATTGTTTAGAAAACTAACATCACAGCTCTCTATTACAAAAACAATGATTTAGGATTTCTCATATCTGCAGTACAACACTGCATCATTTACATTGTATCTGCAGTGCAGGATTAGTTCTATGCTAAAATTTTACTTCACTGGGTTTGTTCAGACCTTTAAGTATGAGCAATAAGTCAGGCTTGTCTTAGCAATCACAGCTACTTAAACATACATATATTGCGATCTTCATTTCCTGTTAAAGTCACTATGAAACAGAAGTTATGACAGCCTTTCGCCTGTGGAATGAATAAATATGAAGGGTGAGACTTAATTTTGTCCTTCAGAAATTGATTGGATTACTGGAAGTTGGAGGGATAAAACTGCTTTGCCATTGAACAGTCAATATAGTCCTGCTCTGGTGCTGGGACATACTGTACGTCATCAATACACGAGATATAGTTTTGAGAGGGAGGGAAGGTTAATGTTTCTGATGAATGATTATGAGAGCACATAAATAAATAAAAAACATGAGCATGCATATATTTATATACAAGTTAATTTAAAATAAACACTGCAGTATTTCATTAAAATAAAAATAGTATATTTTGATTTCATGGTCACTTTATCTTCTTTCTTTCAGTTAGATGGAGGAGAGAGAGAGGAGCAGGAGTCGGTCTCCACGGAGGGTCGGTCGAGTGGAGCAGGTGGTGGGAAAATGGCTGCGTCGCTCACGAGACTCGCTAAGCAGGTGAAATAACACACTCACAAACACATGTACAGGTATAAAATATAAACACACATACAGACAAGGATTTATATGCACAAACATTTCACACATTGAGCTGAATTAAACAACAGTTTTAAATCAGCTAAAAGAATTTGCATATTCAGGCAGATGTAATATTTAGCTGAACCTCTTTACAGCTGAACCAATCACCTCAGAAAATGTCATTCACTAAGATATTGTTTATAGAGGTGTTTTGCATCTCTTTGCCAGATTGGTCATGCCAAATTGTAAATACATCATGCTGTTACTCTTTAAAGGGATCAAACTGATGTGTTGTCACTGGTAATTGAAATTATTGGTAAAAAATATTAGATTTACAATAGAGGAGAGACTCAGCATAGAGAGTCTTAAGGGAGTGTCTTGAGGCTCCCAGGTGACCAGTCATAAAACACATACATTGTCAGGTTAATTGCTAAACTATATCTACATTTCTATACAAATTCACAAAATTAGTGCCAAATTTCAGCTGTAGTATTGCAGTTTTTTTTATGCGCTGGTATAACCACAGCGATTCCTGCTCTGCAGACAGTGTTAAATAAAACAAATATCTATGAGTCTGTTTTCATGCAGTGACATAATTTGATATGCTTTACCACAGATTTGTTCTTAGTTTGTTTTGTGAATAGATTTGCCCTGCACTGTTAATACATGAAACTTATGAAGCAGACCTGATTCCTAATTTAGAAATGTCATACTTATTTCTCTACTATATACAGTATAATCTACACTACTGCACTGCCCATATGTACAGAATACAGTCAGAGTACCCTGCATGTAATACTATATCCCAACTTAACTGTACATTAGCATGCACTTTTTAATTACAACTAAACTAAATAACTAAACACACTTTGGCTACGTTTATTACAATTTTTCACATAGCCTTTGTGTTTGAGCGTTATATATATCTATATTTTCGGTATTCCTGTGTGTGTGTCTCTCGCTCTCTCTCTCTCTGGTAGGGAGCGTATTTTGAGAGGCAGGAGATTGCGCTCTGGAGAGTCAGGACACCAGAACTTCCCTGTAAAGGTGACAGTGGAGGTGATCAGAGACTCTGTGTTGGACTCCCATGGTTTTACTCTCTCATCACAGCACCCCCTGCTGGTCAGGGATGTCACTCCAGGTACACACACAAACACTGCATGTGCAGGCGGGCTTATGGATATCCCTGGAATAATCCTCTGCTCACCTGTTTTTTAAGTAGTACAGATTATTATCTCAGTGCGGCCCGTTTTGGATGCAGTTGCTGCTAGGTGAGAGTTTCTGCTTACAGAAACAAAAACCTCATTTGGTTCTCTCAGGTTGCAGTATGATCACATGAAGTGCAAACAGAGACTTAGGCTAAAGTGTTCTTATGAGTTTTGACCAGTTTTTTAAACTTTTCAACTGAGGACCTAAATCTAATTTAATTTACACACTGTGACATTGTGGAACTGTAGAGAATGTGAAATTGTGTATATGTGCATATGTGTGCGCATGCGTGTGTGTCCCCTGCTCCTCTGTCATTTGTTATTTTATGCAGGTTCCAAAGTCTCAATCTCACACAGACAATATCATGCTTTAAATGACTGCTAAATAAACCATTGTAAGCTGCCTGCTTTGCATTTGCATTTCATAGCTCTGAATATTGAAGGATGATTTCTCAGAAAACAGCTGCTGGGACCATAGACAACAAGGCATCTTACTAAGTTACTAAGGCTACTGCCAACAGCCACTGTGTATCAGTTCACAGATACACACACATTCTACAGTGCTGATGTCTTTCTTTTTGCAGTAGAAACAGCTGATAAAAGCCCAGAGGGAAAAACCTTACAGTCCTACAGCCCATAATTATGAGACAGGGCAGGACAGAAGGCGATCAGAGACTGAGAACTGTTGTCAGAGCAGAAGGGCAGATTGTGTGTGTGTTCTGGCTTATGGACAAATAGGTGTAAATGTCAGATCAGAAATGCAGAGACAGACAGACACATTCAGAAATGCCACATATCACATGAATAATAAATAAACTGTCCAAACACTCTCTTATTTACACTTATAATGTGTTCATTAGCAGCTGAACATTACATTATATGTTTAAGAATAGTTAGCAGATTGTAACAGTTGTAAACTTTGGCATGTATTTCGTCCTCACTGTTTGTGCTAGTGTACAAATATAAGTGTAATCTTAAATCATTCATAGATGTGATTTTACCTTTCTGAATGACCAGACTTGGATTTATGCCTACTAAACCAGGTGACTCAATTAGTATTGCATTGAAGGACCTAAAAATCATGTACAGAGCAAATATTTTGAGTAACAACCTAGGAAACACAAAATGTTCAGCAAACACAATCTTTACACATTGTGTGTGTTACAGCTGACAAAGGGAGAAAAGACAGTGAAACACACACAATATCACAGAATACAGCAAATCACACTCACACATATATGTATATATTTGTAGGAGGCCCAGCTGACGGTCAGCTCTTACCTGGAGATCAGATTCTGAAAGTGAACAATAAAGCCTTAGAAGATCTTTCCCCAGAAAATGCTGAGCAGATGATTAGGTAACATTAAATTAGTTTTTCATAACTCTGCAGATTGATAAGCATAAACATTATGTGTGTGTTGGGGGTTATTACCTCACGGTTTCTGTAATGTTATTATTTTTTTGCTTTATGCTCCGCCCACAGTGAATGCCGGGATCCTGTAACCATGACGATCCTAAGAAACATGTCGGTGGGTAACATCTTTGTTTTCATCTCATCTTACTGTAGCTGAGTCAGTCATTTGCTCTTGTATATGGGATATAGGTATCTGAATTTTTTTTTATTGTGTTTGCTACCTAGAACCCGAAGTCGTCATTCATCACAGCTGAGAAGAGAGCTCGTTTGAGGAGAAACCCCGTTAAAGTGCGCTTTGCTGAAGAGGTAGTTGTCAATGGACACACTCAGGTGAGGAAAACACACACTTTTGACTCTCCTGCAAACACTGGTTGGGCTTCTCACGAGGCCGTACCAGGTGTGCCACAATAAAACGTTTCTTACACGTTGATCAGAAGTTTCCTTCTAACCAGAGGAGGGACGTCAACAGCATCACATGGCAACTTATTTGTTTTTTCCTTTTGTCACGTGATGCCAGGTCGTCGCATTTATAGTGAAATTTGGCCCAAAATACAACTCCACATAAATGAAAATTTAACATCACTATTGTTCTGACTGGCTGCGGGTTTAGCAGCTCGTGGAGCATTTCAACTTTTAGTGAAAACTACTTATCACCTCACACCTAGTTAGCACTGCACTGTTGCTTGTAGGCGTTTCTACTCGACTGTAGGAACATTATGGTCAGCTTATCTTTACTGTTTCCAGGGAAACTCTCTTCTCTTCCTGCCCAACGTTTTGAAGGTCTACCTGGAGAATGGCCAGACCAAAGCCTTCAAATTTCACAAGAGCACCACTGTCAAGGTACCAGGTCATTTATTAAGTATTTTTCTCTGACTGTGAAATGCAGATGCAGTAATGTTGCATGAATGCTTGTGTTTTCAGGATATAGTGTTAACTCTGAAGGAGAAGCTGTCCATTCGTTCTATTGAGCATTTCTCACTGGTGCTGGAACAGCAATATAACATCACCAAACTTCTATTACTGCATGAAGATGAGCTGATACAGAAGGTAGCACAGACTCTCTCACACACAGAGACTCTCTCACACACAGAGACTCTCTCTCACACACAGACTCTCTCACACACAGAGACTCTCACACACACACAGACTCTCACACACACAGACTCTCACACACAGACTCTCTCACACACACACAGACTCTCACACACACACACACACAGACTCTCACACACACAGACTCTCACACACACACACAGACTCTCACACACTCAGAGTCTCACACACACACACAGATTCTCACACACAGACTCTCTCACACACACAGACTCACACACACACAGACTCTCACACACACACACAGACTCTCACACACACACACACAGACTCACACACACACACACAGACTCTCACACACACAGACTCACACAGACTCTCACACACAGAGACACACACACACAGACTCTCACACACACACAGACTCTCACACACAGGGACTCTCACACACACACAGACTCTCACACACACACAGACTCTCTCACACACACACAGACTCTCACACACACACAGACTCTCACACACACTCAGACTCTCACACACACACACACAGACTCTCTCACACACAGACTCTCACACACACAGACTCTCACACTCACACAGACTCTCTCACACACACACAGATTCTCACACACACAGACTCTCTCACACACACAGACTCTCACACACACAGACTCTCACACACACACACACTGATCATGTCACTGCCGATATTGTGGAATATTGTGTGACAGTAGTTCAGCTATTTGCTCTGTTGCTCTTTTTACTGTGTAAAAGAGACAAAGAAAAGTATTTCAGAAAATTAAAAAAAATTAAAATGTTTATATCATCACAGTATCATCATTAGTATTCACAGTGCTGCTGTTTATAGCACCATTAAATTATAAATATTCACATATTTGTTATAGCTCCCATCCCTGGTTTAATGGCTTTAAACACATGTAACACATGTTATATACACATATATATTTATCAACAGGTAGTGCAAAAGAAGGACTCACATGACTACAGATGTCTGTTTAGGGTCTGTTTCATCCCCAGAGACCCAGTGGAGCTTCTGCAGGATGACCCTGTGACTTTTGAGTATCTTTTCCAACAGGTAATGCACTGTATGTGTGCGCAGGTATGTTTGTATATATGTGGTGGTCATGTACCACTAATATATAAACAAATACTGTGCAATAGGAATAAAGCTATGCATTAAAACCATTGTGTGTGTGCAGAGTGTGGGTGACGTGTTACAGGAGCGCTATGCTGTTGAAATGAAATGCAACACAGCACTGAGACTGGCCGCCTTGCACATGCATGAGAAATTGGCGACATGTGGACAGACTATGAGGGCATCTGTCAAAAGCATTGTGTATGCACACACACACACACAAAAATACTCATTTATGAACCCATGCACTTTATTGCATATGTGTTTATTTGTGTCTCAGTAAAGAGTTTGGTTTAGAAAGCTTCATCTCTCCCACATTGCTGAGAAATATGAGAGACAAAGACCTGCGCAAAGCCATCAACCATCACATGAAGAAGATCCAGTCACTGCTGGAGCCACGCCAAAAGGTGTGTGTGTGTGTCTGTGTGTGTGTGAGAAAAAGAGAGCCATACACTTTAATAAAGCATTTCCTTTAATAGTGGGGATTCCAGTTGTTCCCAGGGTTTTTTCATAATTGTTATATTATAAATATTGCTATATAACGTAGCTTTATTCAGAAAAATAATTAATAAAAAGGAGAAATTTAGCTGTTATGAACAATCTTTCATTATTTAGTTTCAATTTATTTTCCCTTCTTCTCTCCCTTTTTTCTCTCATCCAGGTGATCTCTGTGTCTCAGGCCCGGTTGGCGTATCTGACCCAGATGGCTGAGCTGATGTCATACAGTGGGAGAACTTACAATGCCACCATGCTGGTGAGAGTTCAGTCCATCTGCCACATTCAGCCCCAATTACAAACACAATCTGCAGGGCACTGACGTCATGTCTGTATGTCCATCTCTTGCTGATGGTAACAATTTTGTTACATAATGCTTGGATCACATTTGTTCCATCAGCCGCCAACTTTTAGGGATATTAAGTACTTTGTATAAGCCAGTTCTGTTGCAATAGATTTTTTTGGAATATTTAGAACATCTCTTAAAATGTGTTGTTTGCTTACTACAAACAGAAATGGAATTGTTTCTCATTATTTATAGTTTCTTAAAGGGATAGTTTAACCAACAAAATAAATTCTTTCAACATTTACTCACCCTCAGGACCTGTATGACTTTTTCATCTGAGGAAGACAAAATAAGATATTTTTAGTATGTTTGTAACTAAACAACAGGGGTCCCATTGACCTCTATTATATGGACCCAAAACCACTAAGACATTTCTTAATTTTTGTGAGTTTCACAAAAGAAAAAGTAATATAGGTTTGGTATGGCGTGGGTGAGTAAATGATGGAAGCTTCCCATCATTTACTCATTTTGGGGCAAACTATCCCTTAAAGGATTCTATATGACCAAAAAAAACATTTTTTTTGTACACTGTGAAATTTTTTTATAATTTTTCCATGTATTAGAGAGGTAGTCCTGCCCCCAAACCTATGCCGTTGGTTGTGTCAGTGCTTCTGTGTGGAGCCTGTTGCTGTGCTGAGTCAGCTAAAATGACATGCACTTTGCATTGCAGCTGTAGTCACCAGTGGCCCTGAACCACTGCAGTGCAGAAGTCTGATGTTCTGTTTAGCATTAGAATGCAAACATCCAAAAACCCAATCAACTGAAAACCATAGGGTTTTCTATACCAAACCTGTGTCATACAGGTGTATTGCTTTTGATAAAAGCATTTGCTAACATATACAGTATATGTAAATGCGATATTAGCCACTAAATAATAATGAATCCTAATTGAGAATGATTGTTTTGTTCTTTTTATGTTGTCGTATGAATTATGAAAAATTTCTGTGTTTCAGCTGCAAGACAGAGAGACATTGGTGAGTTTGCTGGTGGGTGCGAGATACGGAATCAGCCAGATCCTAAACCACCAACTAAACATGATCTCCACCATCATAGACTTTCACTACATCACCCGCATCGAGGTGCTGGCAGAGTCAGACAGGGTCAGCATGGTCAAGATCTACCTGCAGGACATTCAGGTGTGTTCACATCCACACACATATTCGGAGGAAATATTTATTCCCTTTAAACTATTAGGATACATTTTGACAGTTCTTGCTTGATTCCATCAGGCCATGTCTCTTTCTCTATCTCTCTCAACATCTAGCCTATAGCTTTATTAATGGAATCTGTAGCTGCTAAAGACTTGGCCTGTCTGCTAGCTGGATACTGCAAATTGATGGTGGACCCCAACATTAATGTCTTCCGCTGGGGACCCAGACCTAAGATGAGACGTATCCCAGCAGAAGAAGGTAGGACACAATGTTGCAGTGCAGACGAGGTGTACTAAACAATATTGATTTTCGGAAATCCTGTTCTTAATATATGTGCTTCACATAAGAGGATTTTAATATTCTAATTAATAATATTATATTAATTTAAATGGGTATTTTAGTAATATATCCAAGTAAGAGGGTTTCACCAGCATTTACATTTAAATTCCTTTTCTTTAAAAATAACATGTTTATGAAATACTCATAACTAATTTCTATTTAATTGAAAGGGGACCTAGAGTCAAAATAAAAAATTTTCTAGTCTTGACAGAAAATGGCAGTATACCCACCTAAAAGAACACAGGAAAAATTCCAGACATTTTGAACCACTCTAAAGTATATAAATTTATGTTTTATAAATAAGTGCCTGAAAACGGCTCAGGCTGGAAACCTGCGGAATCTTACATCAGTTTCCTCTCACTCACCCCCTCCTCACGAAAATGAAACGTAACAGAAAACATAGTTTGCATAGACCCGCCCCCCCAACCGCCCCCGCTAATGTTATCGCTGCAGTGACGTTGTGAAGATCAAGACAAAATGGCGGCTCGCGTTCACAGGTGAGCTGCTCTCCCCGGCTGTACAAGCGACGTTCAAACCTTCATCACCTCCCGACGGAAGAAACATCCGTGATGCGCGGCTACGGTTTATTCTAACCGGATCCACGACATTTAGCCGCGGATTATAACTTTGCTCCGCTGGTTTTACATCAGACAGTTTTACAAACCTGCCGCGTCTCTCAGCGTCTGATGCTCCACATCAAGCTCAACAATCATCACAAGCTGTAAGTATCACATCGTTATATTAGATTGTGTTTTTAATAGTTGTGTGAACGGCTAGCGTTACAATGTAAACAAACGTTAGCAACATCCACAGATTTAGCGCTTAGCACAGATAACAATATGAAACACGAGAGTAACTTCTCAGATTTATTTCAGTGTTGATACAATCCGCTTTCTTTCCCAGGATACAGGAGAGGCGGTCGGACGGATCTTCAGGAAACCCTTTTAAACCCTTAACACTTTTGGACCACAGCACAGAAACAGAGTTAATTCAGTGTCCCGCTGTTCTACATGAAAATAGCTTGTGTAATCGAGTTACTGTAAAGAAGTTTATATTATTTATGTTTATATTATTACGATTATTTTATATTATTTATGTGTTTAATCCTTCAAGATAATCTTCACTGTTATCCTGTTTGTCAAGTCAATCAGTTACATAATTGTATTCTGTTTAGAATTAACACTCAATTCAAAGCAGCTTTACTTCCATTTAGTTTAACACCAGTCAAGTCACAGCCAGCAAAAAGCCTTCATCTTGAATTTGAAGAGGACATTGAATATGTTAAGATGAA
>JBAJNP010000605.1:0-86504 GCA_036877545.1 Yasuhikotakia modesta | reverse complement strand
CTAACTGGTACTTAGAACAAACAATCCTCAAATCTAATCAAGTCTATAATTTACCCATATGACTGTTTTTCTCTATAAACACGAAAAAACAATTTAATAATTATAAACTTGAGTTGGAGTTAAAACAATGGTACAATAACAGTACATTATGACTCACTTCAACACTTAAAAAATCCCCCAGAGTGTCAGTAAGAAAGCATGGGCGGCTAGATATTTTTACTTGAAAACAAATAATAAAAGCCTAATTAAAAATCTCTAAGATTTCATTATTTTCAGCATTTGTTTCTGTATAAAAGTTATGGCATCATTATAAAATTTACTGGATATTTCACACATAAACGTTGGTATCACAACAACCCTTAAATTTGTAGACTAAAAGTAATTAGTTGAACAACCAATCATGAGTGTGTGAAGCGTTTTTCCAGCAGCCAGCTGCAGAGAAACACCTATAGGATAGAATGTGTATTTATATCAGCCAAAGAGATATAGAGATATGCAAAAGAAAAACAGAGCAGCATTTAGAGAGGAAGATAGTGGTGGGCTTGTGGAACAGAGAGTGCAGTTTGAGTAGAGCCTCCTGCCACTCTCACCTACACACAGCCACACAAGTGTCCCCAAGGTTACCATCTGCCTCTCAGCAGAGTAAGGCTGCTCTCCACGATCCACACTTAATCACTGCACAGTCTCTTAGACACTCATTTCCTGTCTTTGTTGGGGAAGGGTGCACCTAACAGAGGGGATTTTTCAAAGTGCTGATACACACAACGGCTGTCTTACTCATTATAACACACCTGAGTCTCCCTGTGCTCTCCACAGTCTCCAATATTTTGAAGAGCTTTGTTGTAACTAGTCACCAGTGTGCTGGAATCAATTCATCACAAGCTTAAGAGGATAATGAATTGAAACAGGGTGAAAATAAGACTTCAGGGCAGACTGGATGGATTAAAATATTACAGTACATGGGTCCTGTTTTCTTTTCCTGAATTTTTATAATTCTGATGATAAGTTTGGAGTTTATATGAAAATAACAAGTTAAGCAGCATTACAGATTATGTATTTAATCATTTTACAAAATGTGTAACAATTTTCTGGTGCAGAATTCCCTCTTGTTCTAGCTGCTTCCCCAATTCCAAGTTTATTTTCTTAAGTTATATTTTTGTTATCGGTTATCAGAGAAAAAATATGTGCATGTTTACCACCGGGAGACCTCTGAAGTCAAACTAGTCCCCCTTGAAACTGTTGCACTGTGGCAGCCCACATTACATTGCTTTTACAGTAATATTCTGAGAAATCCATGTTTTAAATAACTATAACCATACTGCTGATAATAACATACACCCACATCAATGTAGATATATTCCCAGCTATGTCTTTTAATGAGATAGTTTTACCATAAAGCCATTACATGTAAGGCTAAGAGAGACTGACCTTCTAACTGCAAAGCATTTTACAGCTTCTCACATGCAAAAGACACACCTCCACACTCCTCAGCCTTATCTCCTCCACATGCTCTGTCTGTATTAATTCATGCCTTGCACTTAGAGGAGGAGCCTTACAAGGGGGTTAAGTAAGCTGAGCTAGAGGTGACCCATCTGGCATACTGTATGCCACACCTCTCACACAATGCCTCTGGAATCAGCCTGCCAGGGTCCAATCTCYAATGTACCAGGCAGGCTACACTATGCTGCACCCACAAAGAGAACAGCATGCAAAGCTCGGCAGAGCTGGCTAATGAAAGATTATATGAGAGATTAGCTTTATCATCTCAGATTTGCTCAACCTTTACAAGCTCTGATGTCTCCATAACAATATTGCAGAGGATAATCGTACGATAGGCCATCATCTCAATGTTCTCTGCTGTATTGCCAACTGAAGCATAGTGAAGGACAATAGTCAATTCGATCATGTTGATATCCTCATCTGAAGGCTATAAAACTAAATTGCAAATGTTAATGAACTTTAATAAATAATTGTGTTGCCACGCCGTGTTGCCATTCTTTAAATCCAGTTTTCACAAACGCTGATGTTTAATTTAAATTGAACTCCATTAGAAAGTTCCTTAATGATACAGATGCTTAGCAACATAACATTTAAATTAATTGTCTTCATATATAGAGGCCTCAATCTTTTTCTACAATAAAAAAGTTTTTAAAAATGAAGGTACTTAAAAGAGCAAGTACCTCTAATCTCAGTTAAATTGAAGCTGCTTTTATCTTCTCAAACGTTTTCTCAAAATATATTTCAACACTTATTTGAGCAAGACATTATTCACCACAGTTTAATTTGCCTACCTTCACTACAAATGAATTGTACGTTCCAAGTTGAAGACTTTATGACACACCATCTACAACTGTTCCAGAACCTCTTCCAAGTTTTCCCCTTAAGCACAGACACATCTCAGAGGCATTCATTTAGTCAAGTCTCTAAGCAGAAATGGCCCATCCACTGAGTTTCTGTAGAAAACAGCTTTTATCAGTCTCAGCTTCTCGGCGGATGTTAGCTGTGATGGTCTTTGAGCACTGAGTCTGATGGCTGCTGCTTTTTAACATCCAAAACCATGCTGCCAAAAGATACGGGGCCAGAGTGATGTACTTCAGTGTGTGTACAGCCCCATTATAAGGCTTGTAATCACACTTTCTTTTCCCTAATGGAGTTTTCGTCGACTCTGTAAGATTGTTCTTTCAGGTCGATGGGAATACATCATGCTCATATTCTGGGTGATATTGATCTAGGACTAGTCAATACTGCCTTTTGCGAGATAAACAACGAACCATAGCAACACATGCAGGAAACTGATATGTTTGTTAAAGGGGCAAACTCTAGGAGGGTGGTGATGGCCAAATCCTTTAATAAATAATTAAACAACAATAATCCAAACAGAAAGAGGATGGATAAGCTATCCAAAAGGGCATTCTAGGCAAGTGTGTGTGAGAGAGACAGCAGGCCTGTACTAAGCCAGCATTCAAATCAACAGGAAATGTCTCAACTAAAATAAAAGTGCTGTATCAAAATTATTGTATTATATTACATTTTATTGTAGTAGATGGATATTTAGTATATGTGAATTATAATCACATAGACTTTGTCCAAAACTTCATGGGAACAAAGGCAACTCAGGACACAGTTTAAAAGAATCCATAAATCAGCTGTGTAGATACTGTTTTGCTGGGAAGAAAGGCAAGGCTATGCTTACTCTGTCTTCATTCATCTGAAGCCTTTAGACCACGTGACAGCACACATGGCCCAGCTTCTTTCATGATGAGCTGATGTCTTAAAGCTGTAAAACAAATTCATCACCTAATCTCTATCATCACTTAAACTGGTTAAAACATGTAACTGTACCAGTACTTCAATGCTGAGATAATAGAAAACTGATTCAATATGGGAATTTGTTTTAAGATAACAGAGTGATAGGAGGATACACAGATCTATGACACATAGACAGTTCAAGGCATCAAATTAATTTCAAAAATCATATTTTAGTGCCTTGAACTGCCTATTTAAACAGATAACAGGGTTATTATAGATGAAATTCTAAGTTCTGGTAGTATTACATTTTTTGGTGTTCCTTGTAATAAATCACATTACAATTAATAAATTATTCATACCCAGGCCTAGATAGAATCTGCTGAGTTTTCTTCTCATATTTTGGTCTGATTTTAGGGAATAATCTGTGGAACAGCACTCATTGGAGTTTGAGACATTGAGATAAAAACTGCAATGCATGTGCAATGCAATGCATATCTAAAGTAGCCAATAAATATATTCAATGAATATGCAAGAAATATGCAAGAGGATGTGTTCAATTAAACCAATGGGTGTTTTCAATTTCTACAAATACTTCAGATGGTGTTTCCATGTGACCTAATTTATAACCCAATATATTTCTCTTTCAAAACATATTGCCACCTATTGTATTCAAAATTGTAAATGTAAACTCTGTTTTGTAAATGAAAAATATTGTACACTACACTACATGTAATAGTCAATATGCCAACATTCTTGTAAATTAAAGCTTCACCAAACCAATATAATTCTAAACATAATACATACTGATAAAGATAATAAGAATAATAACCAATTTTAAAACCAATTATTTAATGTCAGTACCCTAAACACAACAGATCAGATTATGATTCTTTTGAAAAAGGACAATGCCTTACATTGTCCAGAAAGTATAAGACATTTGTATTGCATTACACACCAAACTTAGCAATTCTGTCCAATAACTCAAGTTCAACATCTTGTTAATAATATCAGTAGTAAGTAATGAAGACTCATGTTTTGTGTAAATAGCCCTGGAAGAACAAGAAGATCTTGAAGATGAAGCACTGGATTGGATTTGATCAAGCAATATGGCCAGGTAAAGATTAGTGATGATCTGTACATGCAAAAAACTAAAATAATCAAATGTTTTAGAAAAATAAAGGATTCAATAAAGTGGAATAGATGTTTGGGTGTTTCTGTGAGTCACACTGCTGTGAGCTCTGACGCATCAGTGAGAGGAGTTACAAAGACAAAAACAAGGCCAAAGACACTCAAAATACATAACAGATAAAAAAATATTAAATAATTTTGATTACAGTGATCCTTATTCTATGGTTAGTGTACCATTCTTACGGTCAACTTTAAAGAAAAC
Organism: Yasuhikotakia modesta; assembly: GCA_036877545.1. Classification (NCBI taxonomy): domain Eukaryota; kingdom Metazoa; phylum Chordata; class Actinopteri; order Cypriniformes; family Botiidae; genus Yasuhikotakia; species Yasuhikotakia modesta. Next base: position 81,865 of record JBAJNP010000605.1, on the reverse strand, counting down.
TTGCTGACACACAGCTTTTTAAAAACCTTTTTGAAATCACACGCATTTGAGAAATGGATTAGGTTAAAAAAAAGTCAGCCCTCCAGTAATCATGACTTTTCTATTCAGCAGATGAACTTTAGGGATGACATACTGCCACTTCTTCTAAAAAAGTCCATTAAATGCTTCAAAAGTTGAAATTAAGATCAAATTTCTTTTCTGAAACAGCTCTGCTCGTCTAAATCAAATTCGCAGTTTAAACTGCTCAGATGTAATTTATGCTTCTCTTATTTATTACTGCTGTAAGGCTCCACATATTTATCAAAACTGAATTCTGCTTAACATTGCATTAGCATGTGCCGCTCTTGTGCTAATTTGTCCTCCTAAATTCTGTGTTTGTTGCAGCTCTGAACTGAATACACAGAATTAAATGTAATATTTTCCCTGACTGTGGAAATGTGCTTTTTACTGTTGTTCGAGCAAACACCAAGACTGCACTGAATATGTCTATTCCCACTTGTGTCAACACAGCCACAACTGTAAATAGAAGTAATGCAACCTCAAATCACAGCACCTTATGACTCCAAACATTCACCAAAAACAGTCCTAAGGCAGATTTGTTCTTGCAGTGAACACAGGCTCTGACAAATGTTGTGACACTCAGAGATGTCATAGAGATGTTTCTGTTCACAAATCAAACAAATTGAATCCAATCCGTTCTATTGCGTAACAGATATCTGCCCTGATGTCCCTGAAGTGTCAGCATTAAATGTAAGACTGGATGTGCACAGGACTACAGTAGCTATACTTGCTAAATGAAACTGACACATTGCATTATAGAAATGTTGCCTCTGTTATCATTCTGTTCATATGACATTAAAAGCAACAATTCAGCCTATAAAAAGCCTGTCATTGTTTGACCCTCATGTCATTCTAAATCTGCATGCTGAATAGCAGTGAGACAGCGGACCAAAAATAACAACTAAAGACCTCATAAAAACCACATTAAAGTAGTTCATTTTACTTAACTTATGTAGTTTATTTAACTTGTGTAGTAAATTTAAAGTATACTAAACCTTTTAGTTTTGAGTTTCTTAAAAAAAACGTAAGTTAATATTCACTTTTCCGTTCTGCATATTTGAACTGCCACATTGCATTCATTTATGATGCCCAGCAGAACTGATGCGATTTGACATCAAAACTAATGTGAAGCCTTTGCACATTTTTAACATCTAAAACCAGATGCAAGTAACACAGAGCTACAGTGAAGGGAAAGTGAAGACCTTACATTCCAGTCTGTTCATCACACAAAGCTACTGTATAGCTTCAAAGGTCTTACACACTACCTGTATAGAGTTTTTCGTTCTTATTGGTTCTTAACAAATCTGCTCACTATGAATTCAAAATGGCATGAGAGCAAGTAAATGATGACAGAATTTATATTTGGACTACACTGTTCCTGCAGAAGACGAATGATGTTTAGAGCTAGATGGGATTTCTTTTTGAACAATGAAATTCAAAAGAGTTTTTTATTAAAGAAGAAAAAGGAAGAAAGAAAAACTAATTGAATCAAAGTATTGATTTTAAAACACAACCTTACTATGTGATATATAACATTTGATATTAGATCTGAGATACGGATTCTTTTTTCTGCAAGACTCTTGCAAGAGCGAGTTAAAAACAAGACACATTGAGGGAAGAGACTTCAGAGGAAGGCAAAGAAGAAAAACAGCCTTACGCTCCACCATCAATAGAGCTTTACATGAGAATGAATATGATATGCTGAAATATCAGTAAAAAGCCAAGAAAGAAATCATCCCATTCAACAGACTGATTGCAGTAGTGGTAATAGATTTGAAGTGTGTGATCTGAGAAGGGAGGAGTGCACTCCACTATTTTTTTTACCCAAAGTTCTGGCGACTTCGGCACTTTTGCACTTTCTCAAGTGCCCAGTCATCAGTCTCCCAAAGTGCAGAGAATTGGCAGGGTTTTCCTACCTGTCACCTGGTAAGACCTCAGTTCCATGACCACTCCAAATCCAATGGTCTAAAGGTTTTCAAGCCTGATAAACTCTCTACCTGCTAAAAATACAATTCCAAACTCTTCCAAGCCGTATGGCTGCGGTCAATAACACTGATATTAAACTCAGCTCCATGAAATGCCAGAGAATTACAGTAATAACAAATCATCTTTTTACAGTAGCAAATGTTTTTATAACCCTGGGTCTATGATTTCATATTAATTCATTATTTCACAGTTTTAAATTAAAGAAACAGAAATGATAAACAAAACTGTTTAGCTAAAGTTCCTGACACAGTGGTTTACATACTGCATCACTGGAGTTTCTCACTTCAAAGAGTTCCCCATGTAATCTAAAATAACAAATAACTTGAAAATGCTTTTTTGTAACCAAATAGCCTTTTCATTAAAATAGTAAGTATATTGCTCAGGAGTAACAGCTCTTAAAAACCCATGTCCCTTAGCCACACATCTCGCAGAATGGAGGTTTTCCTACACCAATGTCACAGTCTGCACAGCAAATTTCACACAAGCACTTTGCCTTGTGCTGATAAAACACTCTGAAATCCCAAACCAGAAACAATGCCTGGAGATGGGGATGAAAGCCACTTCCCCTTGAGCCAGTTTCTCTGTCTATTCAAACCCCTACGAAAACAACACAGAAACATGGAAACTGGTATGTCTCATACTGGTAGGTGACTCACTCTCCACAGAACAGTTCCAATCACTTGCTTGAGATGACCTTTATATGAACACTGTATTTAGAGACTTGAATTAAATGCACCTGGTCATTGACCTGGTCTTCTTTCTTTAAACACAAAAAATAGGGACTGAAAGAGCATTTTTTTCATCCTGGCATTTCATTCCCTCAGGCTTTGCTCTGTCTCTGCTGAACCTTTATTGACAAATAAAGTGACATGGCTCTGAGTGTGCAAGCCTTTAAAACTTAATGTGAGGGAAAATGAAATGTATTACGAAGTCAAGGTTTGTGTAAATCACGTCCAACTGTTACCTCATTTAACTTCCTCATCTCAGTGGACAGGGGGCTTTTTTTTCAGATGGAACACACTTTTGGCTTTTAGCAATCTTTGTCAACATGACTGGCCAAGCAGAGAGTAAACTGCAATCTCAGGGCGGCGGCCTACCACCCCAGAGTGCAATGAGAGAGCTGAAGGAGAGGTCATTCAATTATGAAGTTGATCTGTCTCTGGGGCAGCTGCAGATCCACTGGTGTGCACCATCCTTCCACCTGATGGCTCATTTTGAGACGCAGGAGCTGATTGGCTAGAAAACAACAGCTTCTGCACACCCTGCTCTTTGTTTATCTAATCCATTTAATACAGTCATGGGTTATGTAATCTGTTATTAAAGGAACAGTGCACCCAAAAATTGAATCATTTACTTGCCCCTATTGTATTCTTTCTTTCTACTGAAGCTGTGAAACAGACTCAGTTCTTGTGATGGCAGCGAGCAAAGACTGAACATAGACTTGAATTCTGTTCCTTACACAAAGGCTTTGCATTGCCTCAGTAGACCTGGAATATAGCACACAAGTTGCATGAACAATTTTGTTATTTTCTGGAGTTTTTCAATATACTGATATTCAGTTTAAAATCATCTTTTGTAATACAGAAAAAAATATAAGGACAAGACCTGAAGGGAAGTAAATAACACTTGGGTGCAAAACTCCTTTAAATCATTACAGCCCTTCACAATGATAAGGCAGCAGGTTTTAATATCACAGTTCTTGAATTCATTTTTGAAGAAGTGTACGTTTTACACTACCTCCCTCCAGAGGTTAAAGGGTGACAGTCATCAAAGCCATATGGAAACTTTACGCTGCCTAATCATGCTAAAACCATCCAACCGGCATCCAGCCCTTTCTCCCACTCTCCAGCTCTATTAAAACTCACACCCACGGCTACAGCTGCCCTGCTGTACTGAAATCTGACACAGAGACACACATTTTCATTGGCTGTTTAAACAGACAGGACCTTCAAGGTCAACCTAACTCTTCCACTCACATCACCTTAGGGTCACCGGTTATCTCTGTTGAGACTTTTAGTGAATCGTAATTCAGAAAGCTGAAATGCACTCAAATAAAATCCAGCGCAGTAAGCAGATGTATCACATTAGGTCTAAAGCCCAGCTGGCCAATTCACTTCTGTTTTTGTAAATTGCAAATGGACGAAATGGAGATTTCACACTGTAATTTCACTTTAGATGTCATATCTTTCTATATATAAGAGTGACTTTACGTGGCTAGTGACAAAGATGACAGGCCATTAGCCACTGGAGCGTTGCTGTAATAGTTTGTGATGGAGTGGACAAGGCTCATGAATTTTCTGATTGAGTCGAGGGTGTGCGGGTTAAGTGCAGGTGCCGGTTAGGTGAAGCGGTCTGTGCGTCTCTCCGGTTTATACAGACACACCGCTGGTCTGCAGAGGAACAGAATCCCACAGCATCCTTTCAACAAGCATGTTTTCACAGTGAGAGGACACTCAATGCATCGCCTGCAGATTAAGAGACAGCATGGGTAGAGGATACTGTAGAAGAACATGAGAAGCCTGAATAGTGCTTATTGCTTATTGCTAAGAATGGTATGTCCTTCACAGAGTTGTCATTAGACATTCAAACAACAGGTTAATTTAAACATCTTTTTCTAAGCTGATGAGAATGTTTGTTTTTTTTTTATTTATTTACATGAAGGCAATTTCACAGGCAATACTTAATGTAGATCTTCAAACCCGATACAGACATTGGAAACTGGGGCAGGTATTTACACTTTCTAACCAACCAAACAGCAAAACTGAATTAGGTCTGTACAAAAGGTTCAAGTGTGAAGTACCCTAATATGGAGTGACAACTGTGTTCTGTCACTGTGTGAACACAGCCAATGTTCCATGACACATTTGGTGATGTACCAGTCAGTGACAAGCACATGCATGCACAGAGAACAGAAGCTAGAATCTTTTAAGCAAGACTATTTCATTTTTGGGAAACCATTAGGAGCAATTTACTCTTCACTTTTTTTGCTTTTCACTCTTTTCACTTCATTTCCCCCAAAAAAATTCTGAAGCTGGAGACTTAACAGCTGAGAGCCCAAAGGCAATTACAAAATTTTGGCAGCTGGAACTTCCACTCTTACATATTAGAGTAATTAATTAATCCTTAATATCATTGCTTCCCAATCAACAGTAAAGGAATCTCACTTTTTGAAGCTGAGTGGCAGTAACTTTCTCATTTTCAATCACAAATTCAATATAATGTTGTGAAAGGCCATCATCCATTTTTGATGAGAGCTCATATCTCAAATCAAAAAGCAATAAAGCCTGTAAAGTCTTGTACAGTACATCACAGGAAATGAGTGAAGGGGTTTTCCTCCCACCACTACCAGCCATATGATTAAAGGCTGTCTTTCTTACTCCATTGTGTTTGATAACAGAGCTGCTAACTTGTCTTAACTTTGGCCAAGAGCAAAAAGACAGGATTAAAAAATACTTTTGTCAGCCAACCCAAAGGAAATGAGAAGAAAAGAGAAAATGCACTTGGGCTTATTTCCATGCTACAGAAAATAATCTTAAAAGCACTAGTCATGGTGCGGTCAGGGCCCGTAGAAAACCTGGGCTCAGTTTTATTAAAACTAAAACTATTTTCCTCACATTAATTTCATTGCACTATCAGTAAAACATTTCAGGGTAGAAATGGAGGCGAAGAAGGAACAAATTGCTTTCATGTTACAGAGAGCGCTTCTCCTGGATAGAGGAGAGAAGATGCCTTCACTAATTAAAATGCCCCCCTTGTACTTAAACAGATAAGACATAATTAAAACCATTTAGTTCAATTTAAAATTTCCATTTTACCTTGAAAATACCAAAAAAGAACTGAATACTTTTTACCAAAAGTGTGAGATGTACAGTGGAAGAAAATTAATAACTTTCCTTTATAAATATTACTAGCATATTAATTTCAATAAAAAGTTTAACTAAAATCTAAAATTTATGTTATTTTTTCCATACCTCCTTTAAATGAATGAATGTACTTGAGCTGGCATTGTCTGCAACTTAATTATCCATATTAACTCAGCATACCGTAACTTGGAAAGTTTTCAAATAGCATCCTGAAAGAGATATAACCCATTCCTTAAACGCCTCTGCACTTAACCTATCGCTCTTGAGGAGTGAACTTGCACAACAAGTGCAGTGGGCAGCACTTGGTGTCTTGCTCAAGGGCACCTCATTTATTATCTGCAATGGAATCAAACCGGCAACCTTCTTTAAGTACTTTAAGAGTTCAAATGAACAATATAACACATCAAATTTTTTAATTAGTACCATAGAAAAGAGCTGAATTTAATTATAACTTATAAATAACTTTTTCTCTGTTTATTTTTTTATGATTCTTAAACTTTATCTCCCGGTTTGAATTGGGTGTTCTAAATTCGAAATAAATCTGAGACTTCCAATGTGAATATAAAAACCCACAGTATAGCAGAAAATTCTCAGGGGACATACAGAGAACATACAGAAGTGCAGTAATGCAGAGATGCACATCGCACACAGACTTACATCTAGCATTCCTTCTCTTTCTGTAAGAAAGAGACCAATTTATGGTCCCATCTATCTCATTTTCAAGTTGTATGCACCTATCACCCATATGCAGAGAGGATGCCTTCCTTTCCAACCAATCCCTTTATTCATTCATCTCTTACTTCTTCACAAAGCAACACCTGCCACACAGCAGTGCTGTGAATCCTTCGGGACCAAAGAAGACCTTAGAGGTGCAATGCACATGAGCTGCCAAAGCGCTTCTGGAAAATTACTGGAAAACACCATGAACAAAATTCAGTGTCTTCTGTCAATGCCATTTACAGTCTTTTAGTCTTTTCATGCAAAGAATGAAAATCACCTCCCTAGATTTTTGGGGGGCAAAGTGCAAAGTTTTCATGTTTAAACTGCATAAATAGTATTTATTCTCAGTATTAAATAGAATTCCACTTGCAAACTGCATTATGGGGTCATGGCCACTATTTTTCACCACTTTTTTTATATTTGAGCGTTTCCTTTTCAAGATCACACAGGTAAAGCACAAAAATCATAGTAATTTTTTGCCAAAAGGCCAAACAATAGTGACCCCCATACACAGGCTCTATTAAACCTAATAGCATGTTCCTAGAGGAAACAATTTTAAAATAACTATTTCATAAAAACTTTTCTTGCCACATTCTGCACATCCACTGAATTCCTTAAGGCACCAATCAGACCTAATACACTAAGAACATCTGTTACCAAAAGAAAATAATTATAGGAAAATTGTCTAGAAAAAAGACCTAGAAAAGTAACTATATTTTCAACCTCTCAATGCTTTATTAACACATCAGCACTACATTCACTGGTGTGTGAAGACACTAAAAAAAGCCACTGCAATTAACATTCTCATTGTTTACAATGCACCGTTGTTGTGTCTTAATTTGACAGCAAAATTGATGAATACGATATGCCATTAGCAATATATGCAGCTTAATGGACTCATAAGCGCTGGCATGCACAGCGCATCTTAATCATCCCATTCATCCTAATACACCAATGAGGATCCTTTGTTTAAATCGATAGCTTCCAATGGCCATTTATCTGAGTGCTGCATTAGTGTGCTGTGTTTCTGCAGCTCAGCTGTTACAGCATCTGTTAGTGATACCAAGATCATGGGTACAACCCAGGGAATACACAAATGCACCTTAAAAGCACTGTAAATCCTTTTAGATAAAAAGCATCTGCCAAAAGGATGCAGGTAAATGTATTAAGTATGATGTTGCAACAATAATGCAATTTAAAGTGAATGAGGTTCACCCTGGGTAAATGCAAATATGACATGTTGAAAGGCTTCTGTCTGCGTTTGTATAAATGACATGCTGGTTGCATTTCTTCTTATGTTGGCCCTCATTCCTGTATAGCTGTCAAAGCATTCACTGATAAAATTCTCCCCATCACGCTTCACAGAGACAAGTAAAGCAATTCAGGTAGATCTGACATATGAAGACATCCATAAGCAAAGCGCTAAGCCATCTGTAAAAAGCACACCGAAAATAACATGAGTACATGTTGATCTGTCTCGCTAATGAAACAGTATTCCGCCCTCAAGCTTCATAAGAATCAGAGATGACAACATGCTTTGATGACAACAAAGTCTGATTCATCCACAAGAGGGTATCACACAGGAGCTTAGCACGACCCCCCACAAAACACCTTCCCCAGAGAAGCTGCAGTGCGTTGGGTTTGTCTGGTGCCACACATGAAGCATGCCTCCTGCTGCGGAGAAATCTCATAAACTGAAGTCAGGGCACGCACAACCACAAATCTATGCTGTGGACAAAAGGAAAAGCCAACTCATTCATTTTATGAGCAAAACTCACTCATTTTATGACATCGTAGTTTTAACCTCAGACAGCAGGCCCACTGACTGCCCACTGTCCTTTCACAAACCCTCTGACGCATAATTCACTCAAAAAATAGCAGGAATCAGCAGTTCTTATCTGATTGGCTGGTGCTATGCAACATCAAAAACTCTGCATCAGGGGTGATGATCAATGATAACAACATGCAATACAATGAGTGCTTTATACAATGAAATCACCAACAAATCTTTGAAAGATACTGTTGTACAGTTGTTGTGTTATTATTGTTTGAATTAATCCAGCTATACCAGCCCCATAAAGCCAAAAACAAAGCTAACAGTGATGGGTCCTTTTTCATGATCAGGCAGACCTTTACAGTTTAGTGGGCGATTCTTGGCTGAATTATGCTGGAAACTGCAACAGACTTTATGCCTTTAGTCAAAAGCCTTGCTATGTGAGACTAACAACTTCCCCACAGTAGAGAAACAATTAGCTGATTCTACATGAGAAGTGGCCATTCAGGTCACAGAGGCCAGCAGGAAGCAGGCAGGCAGAGCAAACTGTGGTATGATGTCAGGTTTAATTAGCTAGCAGGGCCCGCGCATTCATTACTCACCAAGCTGGAGAAGACTCCAAGGGAGAGCTGTTTACCACAAATCCTCCATTCTGCTTTCTGTGCACCACCACAGGGTTGCGATAAAGGGCAGGTCAAATTACCAGTGACCCCACTCAGAACACTGTGCAATTTTACACCAGGTCAACCATTTCATATCTTAAAGGCAACAATTGTTTTTGTCCACAGTTTTGTAAGTCAAGCACGGGTCACTGTTGTTTGGAATCATACATCTAATAGTGTAAAAAGAAATGGACTTCAATTGCCTCTTTCCATCTTATCAACCTTACATATAGCAAAGCCTGAGTTCTTATTAGTCAGATATCGAGCTGACCTCGGTTCGAAAGCTCACGCATTTGCTTGACAGCATCAGATCGATACCGCTTGCCTTGATATCTGTGATCTCTGACGTTGCAATTACAGAGGCACTTCGATGATCCAGATGCGATTCTTTTGACATAAATCATTCAAGACTTTGCTGGTGTGTGACCACTGTCCATTTATATTGAATAACGGGATAAACTGCATCAGCAGAAAAAGCCTGCCAAATACATTGGACTTCTTTTCATTTTAACCCTAGTCTATCAGGGCTTTGATGTGGAGCATAACTAGCAACTGTCTTTGTTCTCTAATAACAACATTTACCTGGAAAACAATAATGGCAGGGTTGGGAAAAGACCTCAAAGTAACCACAAGGCCGCTTTGTTACATAGCATATATGAGAATCCATTTAATTTAATACAATCATATTCTGACCAATAGGAGACAACGGTGGTGTAAAATGAAAATCCACGTCTGGAATCCATGGATTGTGTTTAATGTATTATTCTTGGGGCACATTAGTTATTTTCAGAGCCTTTGTGGTGGCTTGATTACTATAATGCACCTGTTCATCAGTCACATTTACTTCCATATTGAGCAGCACTCACAAATACAATAAAGACTGCCCATGCATGCTAATTGGAATACAAAATGATAAATTTAACAGGGCTGCTTTCTGACAATATCATTGGATTCATCAAAGCTAAATAAATGAAGGTAAAAAGTGGCATTTGGGGTTAATGACTTTCTTTATGGAGCCTTTTAATTATTCAACCCAAATCTGCTGAATGTTTTACAGAATCTACCTCACTGCACTTGCAGGCCTATCTAATGATAGCACAATGTAGACCTATTTAATGACAGCAAATGGGAGTCAGCGTAACCTTCCTTTCCCTTCCTTAAAAAAAATCCCATCTCATGCTTAAAGTAGATTCCATAAAATCCACCCCAAGACCATCTTCAGAGTCTATCTGAGGATATTTCATTATTAATGTGGTTCAGAGCCTCCTGTGAGCATGGCCTTTGAATGAGGTCCCAAGTCACTTTAAACTTTGTTTCTCTTTGAATGTTCCTGGCCCTGAAAGCTCAGCCCCTCTGGCACACAACTGGCCGTTACAAAGATTCACATAGCAGACTTGGTCTCCTGTATGTTAAATCACCCATACGTGTCCAATACAGTTGAACGTCAACCGTGCATGAATTCATACACTAAGAAATCTTCCCTGGCTTATTTAAATCTCCATCTGCATTAGACAGGTAACATGAAATGCTCTCTGTCGAGTAACAGTGCTGGGTTTTAACATAAGAAATACAGCGGATATGGTTTCTGAGATAACTTTTGATGTTTTTGAGGCTACATTCAAAACTGATGTGATGGGAGCGGGGGGGGGGGATGGGGGGGATATGCTACAGGAACATGTCACCCATTATAACATCAACAATACGTGGCATGAACAAACATTGAAGTATTACTAAAAGCAGTGCTTCTGTGGCAACACCTCTGCTATCTATTAAAGTTTTAAATTTCAGACACCCTAGTGACTGTTCCATTACAGCTGATCCTCAGATAAACCAACTCAAATGGGGAAACATGTTATTTAAGAGTCCTCTGGTTTTAAATTTGAATCAAGAGTTGAAGTTGCCACATCATGCTGACAAGCTGGAAGGCCATTATACAATGAAATGAGAAAACTTACTCACAAAACCAGATCTCCTTGGAGAGGCAATGTGATGATAGCAGATGAGGTAATGGATATTGAACCTACTGCCATAATTGTGATTGGGACATGATTATCTTGGAGAGCCTCCTCCAGCTGGGTTTAGTATGCCAATGCTGTCAATTTTATCTGACAGTTGGAATAAGAACAATGTCACGGATGGTCAATGTGACATTTATGTAGAATGAATTGCAGAGATTACGCTTGCCAGGGTTTAATGAATTCACTCTCTCTATATATATTCATTTGTACTCCAAAAATTGGTTCAAAATCCAATTGATAATGTTAAACATTGGTTAAATGGATAAAATGTACTAATTTTGTCCTAACAAAGCTTTAACAACTTGTGGCCAATCCATTTGTAACTCATTCTAACAATTCAAACCAATCATAACTGTTTAGATTAGTAAAACATTTAGCCAATGGCACCTTTCAAATTCAAACTAATTTAAAACTAATTTTAAAAAAGTTAGGTAACTTTAGGACAGAGGTCTGCTCTGCCCATCTCTTTATCTGGAGTGGCTATTGTTAATTCATTGCAAGACAATAATTTCAAGAAGAACTGACACAGTGAACAAATTTGCCTAAGGCTTGAATATTGTGCCAGTTTTAACAAGATTACATTGAGTGGATTAAACTATGTAGTATTCTTAAACCTGACACCTCTGTCACAGATGTGAAGCCTAAGCAGTGATCATCTTCATAAAATTTGCGTTTTAATGTCAGAGCACTATTTTATATTAAACAAGCTATAAAAAGAAACGCACAATGCAATGTGAAGAATAGAAAAGATCCAATGTATACGGACATGTTTTGTCCACATCATCTCAACACTAAGATCGGGTTAGCACAAGTAACCTAATACTGCTTAATTGAATCATGTGAGCACAAACAACATCTCAGCACTACATTACACACACTTTGCCTGTTGCCCTGAAATGTATGTTTCAGCCTTTAACAAAGGACAATACAGATCAGTGTTTGTCCTCACAAGGAAAATACATCTTATATAGCTATACAAGATATATAATACCCATTGCCATTTTGTGCCAGGTTAGCATTCATTTCCCTCCCTCTGACTCATAGCATCCTGAAACAGATTAGGAGAGACAGGGAGAGAGAAAGAGAGAAAGAGAGAGAGACAGAGAGAGTGAGAGCACTCAGAGGAGATCAGCTCTAAAAATAAAGAGGATAAGGCATGATTAGCATATACTTCCTGCCCTCTTACTTATGCCAATGTCTCGGCAGACAGAAGGCAGCAGATTGTTTCAAATCTCCAACCTCTCCTGAGCACTGCAGGCTGTGGCAAAGACAGACGCCATCCATGCCATTAGCACTGTGACCTCCACTGTGTTAGAACAGGTATTGGGTGTGGAACTTGAGGGAAAAAGGCAGGTTTAATCATGTGCCACTGAGGTGCCTGGGTTCAAACAATCCTCAATCATCCACGCTGATTCATAAAGGTCAAAGTCAATCAAAAGGTCACAAAAAGGTCATGTTTTGACAATCACACAGCCAAATCATTTGGACCTGGTCTGTTGAACAGCATCCAGACTGCTCAGAATTGAAAACTTAAGGTTAGATGAGGGAGAAGGTCAAATCTCTGTCCTGACAGATACAAAATGTTTAACAAGAATGCTATCTGTAAAGATTGTTCAACCTCATCATTTTTCTTGTGGTTAGACTAGCCCAACTAATACGTTTGAACCTTTGTGAATCCACTGTTTCCATAGGAACATAACATTTAACAGCTATCAGTGCTCTCAAAATTAATAAACATGACATCAAATAGACTTCAACCACCAGAAAATGATACAAGAGAAGAGAAATGAAAAATAAACAGCTGACAACAAAGGTTAAATGTTAAAAGATACATCACAAGCACCTCTCATGTTGATATTTTTTAGCAGCGTGTATAAATAAGAAGGTTATTGTTAAATATTGTTTTTCTCTAATACAATCTTGGTAATCAAATGAAATACGACTACAGTTTAAATCCATTCAGTACAGTCAATTCAGCCATAACTTTCACTAAGAACCATCAATGGCCATATTAGATATTTTATATTTCATAGTAAAAACCTCACCTGCAGCGATAATTCTTTTCCCTTCTGGTTTGAGTGATGAAATGATGAAGCAGTGATGAAATGACATATAATAAAATAAGAAGGAAGGATCTGAACAGTGCCTTGAGTGTTACAGTTCCCCTGAGAGATGGTTAGCAAATGGACTGCATTAATAACCCAACAATAACAAAAAATAAAACAGATGCTGTAGGCAAACTGTCAATATTCTGCACATGGTATCTTGTAATGGTACATAAATATTAAACAATAAAGAGATTTAACGGAATTAAAACTATATAACTAAATATAATCAAGCTTTAATTCTTAGAGTAAAGCGTGCCATCATATGCCATCAAACCTAATGCGGAGAAAACAGTGAGGTTGGCAAAGGAGTCACTTTAGCACAACAGGTTTCACACATGCTAATTAGAAAAGAATTACTTCTCGTCTGTGAGAGTCTATTAGTCCTCCTCACCCAAGACTGATAATCATCTTAATAGGAAATGATCTAAAAGCATCTTTTTTAATGAATGCTACCTCAAATTCCAACCAGGGAAGCAAGCAACATATGTGACATATGCCACTAATAAAGAACATTCTCTTATGTGGAACAAATAAAGTGAGACAGAATTAATTACACTGAGGCAGACTGACCTTTTCAGCTTGATAAATCATAAAGCTGGACAAAGCACCGTTAGGCCTCTGGATGTGGAAAGCCTGGCTTTGATAAACAATCTCTTTCCTGGTTTCAGGGCTGTATCGACCCAAGAAGACTGCAGCACGCATATTACCAAACTGAGTTCTGACCAAAAGTTCAGGTCTGTTCCAACTCTCTAAAGTATATACTCTCTGGGGCTCGTCAAATATTTCAATGCACGCACTGAGTCGTTCAATTAAGCTACTGTTTTTCAAACTTCATCCAACATAAGCCCTCTTTTCGGGAGCAAGGGTTTCACAGCTGTGAAAACAAGTCTTTTAACTTTCTTTCTACAGCGGCTGCATGTTCTGTGTATCTCTTCATTATGAATTCTCCTTTTGATTGGTGCATTTCAATCACAAATCTATTCACAGAACTCATTGACTGAAATGTGAAAGAGACTAAGCACTTGACACTTGCAAAATAATGTCTTATCCAATCCATAACCAGCTAGTATCTGATAACAGTTCTTTGCATAATATAATATTGATGCACAATATTCCCCAGCCTCTAATAACATAGACAGCACACATTTACACAAACAAACTTATGCAGTTTGAAAGTTTTGGAGTTTATCAAGTTATTACAGGTCTTTGATAACTTCTATACATATCTACCCTTCTATACACAAAGGTCTTTTTTACTAGTACTAAAAACAAACAAACACTTATGCATAGGTGGGTAACAAACTACTGTGGACCCAAAGCAATTCCACATTGCATTCACTTCTTTAACATCTAACACTCTAGAGAACTCCACACAGATTCAAAGCTCCACTAAATCAGTGACACAATTTCACAAACTTTTCTAAGATTCCAGCCAGCCTGTGAATGTGCAAAACACTATCTAAAAAGAATATGAGGTGAATAAAAGATAAGCTCTCATTGACTCTGTCATTTACATTCACAGTCTGCTCACCATTTTAACCAACACATTAACTCACTTAGTATGAAAACTGACTATTTCAAAGACATAAAAGAATTATTTTACACATAAATATGTATATACATTTAAATAGCTGTTTATATAGGACTTGTTGTGTTCGTGGGAAAATATTTTGCAGAGATAGTCAAATATAGAAGTCTGCTAAATGCAGGGGGCCATTAGGACAAATTAAAAGGAATGCACTGCAGCAGCCTGCTCTAATGCACTAATGTTATTGATTGCAAGTCATGGTACGAGTTGGAGTTGCAGCCTGTAACAATATCATGCAGTAGACTAAGACAGGAAAGTGCTGCAATCTCTGACAAACCAGCTCTAAAAGCCCCACCAATGCTGTCTGTTTTCTCTATCAGGAAATCAAATAAATTGAATGCTGCACAAAGCATGTTTTAAAAAACTATTTAAAATGTAGTCAAACTATACTAGTATTAATTGAAACCCAAAGACGATTTGAAATAGGATGGTCCTGTTAACCTCTTTTGACAGATGCTGTAACTACACTTAATTACTGGGACAGTGAAGGAAAAATTGTGCTGTTTACTGTGGAGCCAAGAAATCTTGATTTTAACAAACATATGAAGCAAATGTACAGAACTGACACTACACATTCCCTGCTTTTAATGTGTAAACATAATGCAATGGGGCACATCTGAACACTTAAAAACACAATTGTCAGCCAACTGGCCCATACTTGGGCTCACACTAGATAAAGGGATAGACGTCATTTATGCATTGAAAAAGCCAAATAACAAATTGTGACACTTACTTTTGTCTCATATTCATCTTACATATTAAATCATATTAAATCATAAAATATTTCTGGACTCCACAGCAAACTGAGATTTTTTTTTCTTGAATGCCTCAGTACTGAAGGGGGGCTCTGTATATTGTGACAATATTTCAATGTAGCACAGGAAATATTTTACCAAAGTACCACAGCTTTGAAGGGTCCCTTAAACAGCTTTCATAACAGCTTAGGGGAGTTGCTTTTGAATGTCCTGGTACTGTGCAGATTCATGTGGTGCCATTAATCAGTGTGTTCTGGTGTTATTTGTCAAATAGCATATTCAACTCATCCATGTGGACCCATGAGCACAGACTCAGATTTCAAATTGCGTACTACCTAGGATTAAATTAAGTATAATGTTTTCTGCTTTTAACAAATCTTTGGTGCACATTTACAGTTATCACTATAACTTACAAATTCCACACACCCCTTGTCAATGTTAAGAAATGAGAAACTATAAATATTTTTTCAGGGAGTTTACACTGCATTCTTCTCTAATCTCCTCCAGAATGTCTGACAAAACAGAAGAGCAAAGGTACTTTCATCAATGTACTGCCGGATGATGGATAAAGAAATGTTACCATTTCTCACCCAGCCACAGAAGTGTCAGGTTGATAGACCTTCTTGAATGCCTGATATCCTTTTAGCGCATGCATCCGTAATACTGATACAGTAATGTCTTGTTCTATAAATAAGCCGCATACAAAGAGAACCAACCCACCAGAATTCAGGTGCAGTCACCCAATCATATACTTACTGAGCCTTTACTCAACAACAGTCTTATATTACTGACTAAAGTTATCCTCAATGTTAGAAGAGAAGGGACCTTGCTCAGTGTATCAGATTATCTGCTTTTCTGTAAAGAACATTTGTAGCCCTAAGTTTGCAACTAACTAATGTATAATTACATATAGAAAACACATTTTATATAGCTTATATTTTATTCTGGGAGCAACCATCTGAAATTTTCAGATCCACAAAGTGATGCAATTACAAGATACAAGCAAACTGAGCTTATGACTAAAACATCTGAAGAAATGTGTTTTATCTTTCTCTCTCCTTCACCAAACACATACAGAATTTAAAAATAATAGAGCATAGGCTTATGTCATCACTTTTGCAATTTAGTATCCTGCAAACTTGTGGAGATGTGCAGCGTTTTCCCTTATCAATCCATATTACAGCATGCCTACGCTGATGTTCGGAGGCCCTGAGCATAAGGTCTTGCAGTACAAAGTAGTAAATAAAACACATAAATGTGCCACAGCAGACAACCAGCAGACACTAGCCTAGTCAATGTTAATAGGAGGGCATTGGTTACCCAAGTTTAAATAATGCCTTTTGCCTCTATCTCCGGGCTCAGGTAACCTAGGTGGACTGAATTTATAGAGTTAGCAAATTGCTTTTCTATCCTCATTCTTTGCCCTTTTCTCTGCCTGCCCATCCTTTTCAACGCAGTATGAGGATGATGGAATGATGGAAAGGAACAGAGGGATGATTGGCCTTTATTCACTACCAATGAGCAGGACATGTTTCAAGGCCATTGGAAAGCACAGAAAAGCGCTCATCAAAGCCACAACTCTCCTGAGACGTTCCATTACAGAGACATTTTTCACAGTACCTTGACACAGCACTAAAATGCTTTATCCTGGAAAAGTTGGAGACCACCGATGACGCCACTGCCAGTCAGAGTGATTGTGATGACCAAGAATGGAAGTTTTCTTCTTTGTTACTTTCCCCCTAAGTAATGGTTCATACACCATATCACAACCTAGGCAAAAAAAAAAGAAAGACTTGCAAAAAAAAAGCAAAATGAAATTAAGCTTAGAAACTTTTAATGTAATATGGCCCAAACCTAACCAACAGGCTTCACATCAAGGGTTTTCAAAACATTCTTAAAGCCTTCCTTGTATTGCACATGCTTGACACCTCCCTTATAAAATACCTGAATTCATCTAAATTAAGTTCTGTAATTAATCTGAATTAGTTCATCTGAATTATTCAGCTGGTCAGCAGAGTATCCATGGCCTGAAATTCTTATCAAGATCTGGTATTTCCTTCAGGGATGCAGTTCTAGTTTATTTAAACCATCCAAAATCATCCTACACAGCATCAGTGGAAACCTCAAAATGAACTTCTAAAATGAAATCTAATCACAAATGTTTCTGAGCATCTGCATTGCCACAGGATGTGCCAAGAGTCTGGCACAACTCAAGACATTTTTAGATCACTCTTCTAGATCACTCTCTTGATACTGCTTTGTGTAAAGTTCTGTGTGAACATAAATAATGTAGTACAAAAGTACATGCTGATAACAAGCAGGGGGAAAATAAATACAACCAAAAAAAATTTAAGTTCTGGAGTTACAATTTAAGAAGTATAGTAGCACAAGTTGCTAAACATTGTACCAATAAATGTTCCTGTCACAACATTTCAAATTGTGCACAAAACAGTGCCATTAGATAGAACTGGATGTTCCACAATAAATGTTTTTGTTTTATAATATCGAATTACACAAAGCAATGCTGAAAGCAATGTTTATCACATTCAATATGATGACTGCAAGGGGATGGAAAGATAATCATCGGTAGAAGAAACAGAAAACAGAGAGATTTGGGCTATGAGAAACAAATACTGTATGAATGGTGTTATTAAAATGTTTCTCCACACAGATATCACAAAAGCAACATTTAGTAAGACAGGATGATTAAATGACTTGCATGATAAAGACAGGGTTAGAAAATAGGAAAGAGGATTAATCTGGTTTTGCTACAAACGCTGACTCTTGTGCATGTTAAATAGGAGCTGATAACTCTTGATCAGTTCAGCGAAATCAGTGTCACACCTCTACCCTCCTCATCCTCCTCTGCCATGGGCATCGTTCAGCGCTCATGATCACTCACATACGCCTGGATCCTGTCTTTTCCCTTTTTGGGCATTAACTGCCACCGGCTCCAAAGGCTGTTGGCGTTTTAAAGAACATCAGAGAACGAGTCACAGTAGAGCTTTAAAATTGAAGTCAACCTCATATTACACTGCTATCATGTGACTTCAGGTATAGGACTAAGACAAACGCCAGAACCACGCACGTTTTCCAAGTGTGAAGATATAGACTCTGTCACAAAGGGAGGAAAGGAGACTGAAAACCAATCATTACTAAGTAAAAGATGGAATTGAGTGAGACTTACACCGGCCGCAGACAGCAGATCATTTATTAAATACTAAATTACAAATATGCCTCAAATCAGCTGATAAAGTAGCCGGCAAACTGTCAGACAATTTGACAAAAAGCACAATTGTGTTTGTTGTAGTTTAGGTCAATACCAATCTGGCTTGACATGTAAACCGCTACGACAAGAAAGCGTTAAAAGTGACGATTCGCATCTAAGAGTTACATGTGCCAACAGTCCAGGAGTTTGTATCCTAAATAACGGGCGTCATGAGCTTTGATAAATCACAGCTTTACCATTACAAACAAGTACAACGTAACGACTCTGACGGTCAAACTTGTCATCCTTAGTAATGAAAGCCTTACCTTTATGTGTCAGACGTGAGAAACGGAGAAAGTGAAGCACTTCACATTTCCATTTTACGCAAATGCTCAGCTGAACGGGGAGATGAGAACGAAGTGATGAACGGCCACTCGATGACGAACCGCAGATTTCTCATACATTAACAAGGGCAACAGCCGAGAAAGGTAAACCGCGCGTTTGTGTAGTTTTGCGCTTAAACGATTCATTGTTTTACGTTCTGCCCTCGTGCTCGATTCATGATTATCGCATCGGTTGTAATCCCGGAGGCTTGCGCGTATCCTTCATTCACTCCCGGGGAAGTTTGCTGGACGGCATCGTGACGCGCTCGGGTTGAAAATAGAACAGCTCGGATGAGATGGTCTACGGTGATGCGAGGCATCTCCAGAGCCATGATTTGTCACACAGTTGAACGCGCTCACATTTATGAGACAGGTCGTAAAATGTAATGCCGTATAAAGGTTTGCTCTTAGTGCCTTGATCCCGAAATCTCCCAGGATGTACTTGTGCTAAGTTATCTGGGGTTTGTTTACAGTTGTTTTAAGAAGCAGTCGTTTATAGAGAAGCAAAATCATCTCTGTTAAATCCAGATGTAAGTTACAACCAACAAACCTTTATAAGTTAGTTGCTTTGGCATCTAGTAATAGTTGTTATCCAATAAGATCAAAAGTAATTAAAGCAGGTCAGTAATTAGACATTACAATGTTAATACAGCAATGACTAGCTTTCTATATTTTTAATGCTTTATAGAATTATTTGAGGCGTAAGGCATTTTGATTCCCATATGAAGGATTCTTCTAAGTGTCTTTCTGTTAATTTATCTGAAATCTATACGTGTTACACAAAGAGCCTTAGAGTTAGTGCAACTAGCAGGCAATAATTTACAGTCCAAACAAGTTTAGTTTAGATCCTGAAGTCTAACGTCCAGATAAATCATTCAGTTAAATAGAAATTCCTGCAACGAACTGTGGTACCTCATGCTGGACTGGAGTACAAAGGAGTTGCTTTAATCTGACACTGGTCAGATACATACCTGGCTATTAAGAATTATATACAAGACTTAACTTTATGCACAGTTATGCAGACCCTTAAGTTGGGAAATATGGTTAATTTAACCATAATTTCTTTGCAAGCAACGTTTCAGTTTAGTACAAGTTTTCTGTACGCAGGCAAGTAAAACACTGTCAGAAATTTCCACAACACTAGACAAAATTTGAAAATAACAAATTTAATACAAATTTACAAAGTATTTACAGCTATGGCAATGGTACCTCTCAGGACCCTTACACATGATTATAATATATACACGACTATTGAAACTGTAAATATGAAAGCCATTGGGCATTTGTACTTTTTGTCAGCATCAAGGCTGGCTTGTGGGGCGACGGCCAATGTTGGTCTGAATGAAGTTGTTGAGGCCATCAAAGCCCTGATTAAAGAGAAATTCCATATACCAGTCCCAGTACTTTCCAGCCTGTAAACATGACAAATACAGTTACCCTGTTGTATACTAAAACAGGAAATCACAGAGTAATGGCATCAGGTAAGTTAATAGAAAGCAGATATTTCATTACCTTTATGGAACCAAGATCCACATCCTTTCTCTCTGGCCAACACTGATAAAATGAACACATAAATATTCATCGTTCTCCATCTGTTTTAAATCTCAGTAGAACACTGCTGAATGTTGCAGTCAGACCAAAAAAAGGTACTTGTATTATTAAAGATGACGAAAACTCCAGTCGTATGAGCTTCCATGAATTATACAATGTGATTCTGTATTAATGGATCCTCCATAAAATATATATTAAAATCTCATTTATCTCCTTGTCCAATCCTAAAGTTATTAGCAAGAAAATGGAGGCTATGCTGGACCCAGTAGTGACAAGACTTTATACTTGGTGTAATATAAATCACCAGATTAGCTTGCACAGCTGAATCTGATTCTATTCTCCAAATGAGATGACAGTTAAACATAACAGGTACCACAATGAGAGTTTATGCTGTTAAATGTCACTAGTGGTCATTTCTCACTTACCCTTTGATGAAACTCAATGGAGTAGCTGAAAAGTGCAGGGTGGTGGATAAGGTCAAAACGGCACCAAGGTTCCGGCACTTTGCTTAGAGCAATTAGATCCTTGTCGATCTCAATGTCTGAGCCAGGAAAACACCACAAGGAGTTCCACAAGGTGTTCACCATGGCTTTAAGATTCCGATTAAAGTCATTGTATGTGCTTCTGTTTATGTGAAATGTTTGCTGTAATGTAATATAAATGCATGTTTAAATCTTATGTTTAATCACAAAGTGTAAATATAAATTCCACAAGGTGTTTTAAAATTAAAGCATCACAAGCTACTCAAGAAATTTAGGGCCATATTTTAGATTTTATAGAAATCTGAATAAGCGTATTATTAAACACCATGTGATCAAATTATTACAGAGTGTACTATAGACATGCCCTGTCCTCATTTTAACACCACTTTTGTCTCACTGGTGTCTAAACACTCATTCTGCTTTTATCCCAGCACAAAAGGTAAGGCTTACAGCAATAACCTCCAGGGGTGTCCTTGTACATTCTTTAAGCACAGCTTAAAGGTCTTTCTAATTTCCCTATTACGTGTGCATTATTCAGAAACAAAACCCACATACAGACTCAGCTGGCTTTTCATGGCTTAATTTGTTCATGTTATGACATTCTCCTCATTACCTCTTTCTGTTGCTCCTGGTTCTTAGCCAAGGTCAGATTTTTCCTGTACCTGAGAAAAGGAAATAACAGCAGGTTTTTACGACTATATTTAGAGCATTATATTAGGATAACATTGCTTAAGGAAAAGGAGGAAAACATGAATTAGTTGCTTCTTGTCACAGAAATAAGAATCAACATTTTTGAGAATTAAAACAGATTTAGAGAAATTCGTAATGATGTTGATACAATCATCACACCTTTACAATGTAAGGCTAGCAGTTGGGCTTTATCGTAAATGCATGGAAAAAAATCAAACATTTATAATACGTACAGCTAAAACCATGTAAAAACCATGTTTTACTTGCATGCAGTTTTACTATACAACCCGAAAAGGGGTATTTTTCTCCATCTTCCAATGCGCAGGATTGTGCCAAATTACCAGTACAGACTTAATAGTAAGTCTTTTCAGTGGCACAGTACAAAGGCTTGTGTGCCGAGGCAGATGAAAGGGCCTTCATACTTCATTTCATCTATTGCTTACAGGCATCATGCCATGGCGATGTAATACATTTGAAGGTTCAGGCTGTTCTCCTCACATCAGCCAGCAGCAAACAGGTGATCACAGGCTTGGCTGATTCACTAACAAATTAATACTATGCCTTACATTAGCCGATCAGTCAAACATTTATAGATGACTAAATAAATAAACTGCTTACCATAGCGCACATCATACCTGTACATAATGTAGCCAAGCCGATTCACGCTGATCGAGTCTGTTGCAAAGAGAGCTGGGTAGAAAACCCCAGCTGGAGGCATGATGATCAGAGGCAAGCTGTACTTCAGAAACATGTCACACACCTAGATATCACACAAAAAGGTTCTCTTTGAGCACCCAGAGATGTTCCTATATCAGGGAAATCAGTGTGTGCTGTCTATGATTTAAAACAAGACATCTACCTAATTCATGTGGCAACAAAATTACAAAAAAATCAGCTCAAACTAAATCTTAGTGAAACACAGGCAGGGACTTGAGCTGATGTTTGGTGCCAAGAAATATCACGTTAATAAAGTTAATCATAGCTGAGTGTACCATCTCATAGAAGGCAAGTGTCTGGTTGAGGAGCAGAACATGGCAGTTCTCCAGACGGAGTCCCTCAGATGCCAAAAATCCTACGAAACGCACCATCTCCATGACTGAGTCCATGAACCCAGATAAGGTTAAAGTCCTAGGAATACATTTATAAAATTTGATACTCACACTTTAAAATTTTACTAAAACTATATGAAAATTAAGCTTTTCTAATCAAGTATACTATATTTTGTGAGAAACGTACAACAAATCGGCTATAAATTAAACCTACTCTACACCAGATGTGTCTTTGTGCTATGCTTGCCACACACACAATTCTAGCAGCACAGAAACCCAAAGCGAAAAGAAATAATGGGTGTATCACACTGATGCATGGTCCACCAGCACAGTCAAAAAGGGTTTTGCCCTTGATCATAATTTCTTCTTCAGCTGTGCACCTTAGTAATGTAATAAAAAAATAACCAAATCAGCAGTGGGGAGAAGCAATACACAGCAGGCAAGGGGCGGAAAAACCCACTTCATTACACACCATTCCAACAGAGCGATTTCAGGGTAAACGAGGTTCAGATGGAGCCTGACCACAAGTGCAAATCATTGATCTCTTAAATGTAAAGTATAAAGAAATGTGCAGTTGTAAACCTCAGGCAAGGCTTTTAAAGTACATTCATTGAAGTGTGGTCACATTTTTTGGGATTATTTCTGCAATATATATTTTCGACAAAAGTCAAGACCCAGTTCACATTAGAGAGAAGAGCATTAACTTTATTTTAATTTTAGGCTGGCAACTCACCTGAAGTTTTTAAACCATACTTGAGCATGACTCAATTATTTTGAAGGTGTGGCCCAATTAGAAACTTGTCAAAAATACTGAAATTTTTCAAATCAAAATTTCAAACCTCAAATCTTTACTAACACAATGTGTTATGTCTGTGGTCTTCAATGTTTTCAATACATTTAATATCTAGAAATTGTCTTGTGTGTCTCAAGCATTAGAATAACTGATAAACTGTGCACAACATGACCAGAGTAACTAATTTTGAAAACATTTAAATGGTAACTGAAGTGTTGTCTTTAAATTCTTTTGGGATACTCACATGGTGCTATTGCTGTTGAGGCTGATGTCCAAGCCGCCCTCCAGCGTGCTGACTGAATGCCATGTCAGCCACTTCACCAGCATGCTGTTCAAACATTCGATGACACTACACTGTGAGGAGGACAATGTAGAATGGCACATTCAGATAAGGGCTAAAAGAAATTCAAAACCTCTTTTCAACTGCTGTGAGCGTAACCAAAACACCACTCAAACAACATCACAGGAAGCATAAATATGCCATGGCCTCATGTGGAAGGACTAA
This sequence comes from Yasuhikotakia modesta, assembly GCA_036877545.1. Classification (NCBI taxonomy): domain Eukaryota; kingdom Metazoa; phylum Chordata; class Actinopteri; order Cypriniformes; family Botiidae; genus Yasuhikotakia; species Yasuhikotakia modesta. The sequence continues at coordinate 57,670 of JBAJNP010000605.1, read as the reverse complement.
TTCATTTATGTCTGAATTGTTTAAGCATTCATTGACACTGACTCATGCTGTAATGCTCAGCTTGAGTTTGACACAACCAGGACGAAAATGAGTGAAATAAAAAGAATTATTAAGAAGCAAATGAGAGATATTAAAAATGCAAACAAACCTTGAAAAACACTGTAGAGGTAAAATAGAGCTGCTTCAGTGGCTCGAAAAGAAGTTTCTTCATGTCTGTACACAAGGGAAAGAAAACATTTTTTAAATTATAGTTTTCTCCATAAAACAACCACAAAACATGCAAAAGCTACTGCTGTGCTGCAAAACACTGTTGTTTCTAAGACTTTAACTTGGTGGCAAGAGAGCAGGTTTTTCTTGAATTACTCATAGACTGCAGCAGAGGTACGTGGAACACTCACAGAAGCTGGGCATTAAGGGAATGTCACTGAGAAGATCCAGGATCTGCGGCCGGAGCAGACAGCCGTCCCACACACTCAAGAACTTATAAAGAAAACTCTCTGTGCTGGAGAAGCCCTCCTGAGAACAACAGAAAGACACAAACTGTCAAGCATGTCGACTGGAGAATTTCACAAGAAGTGGAATGAAGCGAGCCAGAATAAGACTGATAGATGTGCTAGGCTTTGTGAAATGAACTGCCAAATATTTCTCATATTGAAGATCCAACCCAGAGGCTGCCAATGTTAATTTTCTATTGTGTAATGTGTCTTTTAATAGTAGTTGGTACCTGAAGGAACTGTTGTGAGGAAAGGACGGTTCTCAGAAAGCGACAGGCTTCAGACGTGTTGTCAGAACTCCCATCCACGGGACACAGTAAAAACTCTGCGCAAAACAGGTGATTTGACTGTGAGGCTGGTTTAGAAAGCTACTACTGCATGTTGACAGGCTGAGGGGCACTAGTGAAGTCACATATATTTGTCTGAAAAGGTTTGATGTTGTGATAAATTAACCTTCTTGTAATGAGTGTCCAAGCCAAAAGTTAAGACGCAGGAAGGCGGACTCGTCCTGCACACAGTCCAGGTAGTGCAGGGACAGGGCTGATCCCAGCAGAGAACCCATCTGGGCAGGCAGCTGAAAAACAACACTGGCATCAAACAATGAAGTGCTATGAATTTGCATTTGTGCTACATAGACACACTAAATCATAACCAAAGACCTGTGAAAACAGCTGGAGGCACAATAAATGAATTTAGCCACACTTTTGGCTCCTTTGAGACCTGTGCTGTAATTCACAGCTTACAAACAGTTAAGACGCACACAATTTAACCATTGTCTTTAATGATCAAACATTCTTTTCAACACTGTCATTTCTGTCACTCTGTAAACAGCTGCTTCTCAATATTGGCATTTGTGAATAAATAAATTAAACTTAGAGGCAGATCGACAACGGACATGGCTGAGTCTTTCTGTAATTAAAGAGCAAGTGCATCATTCATCTGAGAAACGACTGGTTCTAATGATGGTGGGGCTGCCACAGTGGGAAAGAATCAATGATCCCTCCCTACGGCCATGACTGATTTTTCTTCTGACTCACTTCTGTGCTTTTGCAAACCTTCCCTCTATTACAGACCTGCAAAATCACCTTGAATCTGTTGCGAGAACATTCTGATGAACTGACTCTTTTTACTGTGTGTAGAACGAAGCATAAATGTCTACAGGAGGTCTTTAAAAAAAGATTTATTAAGGTTTATCATGTCAGTTGATTTGTTAAATGTAGACTGTTTGCAAGGTGCTCCCAGAAATTGTAAACATTTCACGACTTGCCAACTGGCAACGCTATACATGCTTTTGTACTTACAAAGACACATTTACAGTTATAAAGCATTGAACAATTTTACGCAAAAATGCAAACAAACCATTTATTACAAATTTAAATTTAACTAAACTAATACAACATTTTGTAGAAATATTATAAACTACCGTAATAACGCCTTTTAATGTGGTCAGTTTTGTAAAGGCCTAGCTCCACCAAGTGGTAACATCACAGTAATGCAGTTTTTAAAGCTTACAAATTAGACTTGGTGAATGCATAAATGCTTATTTTGGGTTTTGAGGTTTTGGGTTTTGAGTCATGTCCAAAAGTTGCAAAAAAAGACCCCAAAAACCTGATGACAATGTCCTTAACACCACTGAACCACAGTAACCTTTCTCAAGTTCCACTAAGAACAGCATCTGATAAGGTGAGATTTGTGATCTGTTACCTCTATATTGTAAATGTTCTCCAATAGTTGTTTAAAGGAACAGATTTCCTGCAGACGAACCACCTTCCTTTTGGAGTTGCTGTCAAAGACTGAGCTCAAGGGAGGTATCTCCATGTGATGCAGTTTCTATAGACATCAGAGAGCAATATCATCAATTTATTGAAGAGTGTCTGTTCAAAACTGTATAATGAGACAATGCCACATAAGACAAATTGATGCCTGTTCTGACCCACCTAGATAGCCGTTATTATCAAAGGCAGTTTTGTGTGCCGTTTTGATAAAATGCAGCAATAGTGCAGTTGTTTTCATGGTACGGGCATGCCATGTAATTAGGACTTAAGTGTGGATTTCCTACTATGTTTACTGTTTTTCTGAGATTTCAGGGTATATTGTTTAAGTTTAATGATCCGTCGTCTGTAATGCTCTTGACAATATGAGACTGATGACCTCATACCCTCTTTCTGGATAATGGCTTTTCTTTCATATCCAGACACATCAAGCTCTGGTCCACCAGAACAGCACCTTTGTTTTTTCTTTGCACAGCACTCAGAGCCGCTTTCCAGGTGGAGTTGTGATTCTTGAATCCAGTCTTCAAGCAAGAGTCATTAAATTCCAGTCAGTAAGGAAACAGTCTGGCAGAGCAGTGTTTTGTCAATGAACAGAGGAAAACATACACTAACCTTTACTCTCGAAGGAACAGAGAGTGTCACCAGATCTGGGCGGAACACCCTGTAGAGCGCTAAAATTTGTGTGAGGAAAGGTTGCCTGCCCTTATAAGTGAGAAAGACAGAAACAACAATCACGACACAGTCCCTCAAAATCAAATATATTCAGTTCAAATAAACAAATAACTTCATATGAAAGTTATAGAGGTTTCACTCTATAATGTAAAAGGTTTGTACCATTTTGGACTGAATATCCAGTAGCTTTCTCACTCTGTATGGGTGTACTTAAGAGAAAACAACAGAATGATGAGCTGCTTCCAATGCTACACACATACATCCACACAAACAATTAAAAGACCAATTCAACAACTCACCATGTTCCTTCATAGTTAAAAGGTACAACAGGTGGCAAATAAAAGGGCACTAAAAAGAAAACAATAACATTATTAACAGAATGCCTAAACTTTACTGATGACAAAATATAGTTTGTATTGACCAGTGATATTAAAACTTGGTTGTTCTGCAATAAGCATTAGCAAAGCATTGCTAATTAAACTTGGTTGTTAAACGTACCAGATTTTCTTCAGTCACAAAGCTGAAAATGAAGCCATATATCGCTCTTAAGTTGTCTTTGCAGTCAATCAAGTCAAAAACAGTAAGTACCCAACGGACAAAAAGAACCTTAAAAGATACATTTAAAGAGAGACTGTAATGTCATGCAGAGTGAAGTAAAAGCCCTGTCACCAGTTATCAGATACAACATTCAGTTCTGTACCTGTGTGTTCATTGGTATTCTCCCCACACAGAGCCATGACACCCCTCTTACTATGGCCTCCTGTGGCACCACTGTGGCAGGTATGAGAAATTTAAGGATGCGGCTGCAAGTGGCAGATCCTATTGGATATATTGAGGAACTAATTTAGTTTTATAAACTACTAATGTACACCTCATGGAAACAAAGCAAAAAAATAATAGGTGAACATTGCATTTTTAGGTCCATAAACATAAAAGGTCCATATGATCTCATCATAATAGTTTGAATTGAACCAAGTCACTAAGAAATTTTACCTGCATTAAGGCTTAAAGCCAATTCTAAAAGTATCGCAATAACCTCAGGCTGGAGACCATTACTGAGAGCAACTGTCTCCACGACCAGCAGGTTCCTCTCCAGCTCATCATTCCCTTTGACTACTGTTCCAGCTCCCACTGTTAAATCCAAAACACAAGCAGATGTCCCATAATTCATGGCTAAATGTGGAAAGTTACCAGCCAATGATTTACTTTATTTTAACATAAAAGCCTCATAAGCTAATTTGGGTCCCACCACGTCAGATGACATAGATATTTTTACAAGTTTTATTTAATACTAGGAATCTGCGTATTTGCGTATAACATCACTTCCTCGTCTTGAATACCAGCAGTCTTTTTGGACATTGCCTGGGTTGTGAAATTCAAAGTGTTCTGCCCTGCTATGTTTCGCTCACCCTGAGACAAGAACTTCACCGCGAGCCCAAAGGGATCCGCCACGCCTTTCCTTTTCTCTTTCTCCGCTAAACGTAAACTCCTGTTGCTAGCCGATGTCGATGAATCTATTTCACCAAACGGATCGGTGCCTAACCCCGTCAGGTTAGATAACTCTGCCATTATCCGTGCTACATTGTATTATTAAGTAAGCCTTCGAGTATTTGTCTCCATCACGACAACATACCATTCAAACCAAACACCAAAACTCCCGCGACCGTTTAGACATGCGCACTGGGTCACTTCCGGTGCGGCCATATTGAACTGAAGTGAGTGGAATGATTATAACAGAAATAAAATGGCCATTTGCTTAGTGTAGTATAAAAATGTACGGTGCTATTACGTAGTTTGGTGGTCATTTATTTCTGTTCTGTTGTTTTTTTGTACCTGAAATGGTTGTATTTTGTTATTCCAATGAAACATAACTAGGATTGCTCAATGCGTGACATGTTGGAAGACAAAACAATTATTTCACCAGGGGGCGCAAGATGGCACAGAAAGCTATTCAAATGTTTGTGCGTTTGTATTGGAAACATCGGTTTATCTTTAGTACTGTTGTTGAAATCTAAAACTTTGTATAAAGTATTTATTCCAAATTAGTGAGCTTAAAGTTTATTATAACTAGAAAACAAGTCAGCAGTATGAATTTTGACACTTATGGGTTTCTTCCTTACTGAACACAAGGACAACTATTTCCAACAGTAATATCCTCAGAGGTCAGGATGTGTTCCCCATGTTATAATGGAGATAGTTTTAAGACCAGGAAAAATGCTGACTTCTGTATGTCAGCTACGGTGAAAGTAGTTTTCTAAACATTAAAAACATTAGATTCCATTTAACAGCTGGACTAAAATAAATTGGTTTTAAAACTGGAGTGAACAGTTTTCTTACAAAGCCCATTATTCAAATTAAAAACTCTTGTATAAATATAAGTGTTTATTAACAGAGGCAGTAGTTTTTGTGTTAATAAGGACAAAAAGTGCAACAAATGTAGACTCTATCACCACATTTTAAATATATAATCAGACAGACAAAAATGTCTCAAAATTACTATAAATACTTTATACATACTGTTAAACTCACATAAAAGGAAGTTCACCAATAAAGGACAAATTTTTCATCATTTACTCATTGTTTATGCCATTTTAAACCTGTGTGACATTGCATCTGAGGAACACAAATGTTGATATTCAAGTTGTGACCTAAGATTAACAAATATACAGATGTACAGCCACACTCTTTGCATGTATTTCTAAACATTTATGGTAGTTTCGAAATAGTTTTGTAAGATTTTTTTGTAACAGGTTTCTATTACAGTGAAAAACAAACATTACACATTTCAAGATTTATTAGCATAAATATGGTTGGCCAACATTTACAGTACAGTATGATGAAAATAAGAGGATGCTTGTACAAGGATATGCAAATGTTTTTTGTTTAAAAATATTTGATCCAGGTGCATGAAATCAAAGTAATATTTTATAAAAATGCCATGCAAGCATAGAACTCAGAGACTTTATTGTCAACTTCCGCATGCACAAATATATATGAGGGTTTTTCACTGTCAGACATGTAACTTGAGCAATACTGTAGTCTAAGAATGCAAAATCCTTGAACTATCACATGGAATCATGGTGAAAGTTAAGATACAGGTCAAATTATTACTGTTGAAGTATTTAGAGTACAAACAACAATTAACAGTACATCTAAACATGATATGAAACGCTGTAGTGTTTTCAATCATTTCTGGGTCCCAAGTGTTTAGGAGACTCATAATTTATAATTCCTAACCTAAATTAAAGAGACACTTCAAATGCACAGTACTGGGAAACCCCAAAACAGTTTTAAGAAACATAAACAACTTGCCATATTAGACACAAATATATACTAGCAATTAAGATTGAAACTATTTTGTATTTGTTTTAAAAGGAGCATGAAACCATTAGATTTGGATACATTTTATTGGATAGTCTATTTTAGGTGTCAGCTAGAAAATCAAATTTGGTAAGAAACAAGGTGAGAAACAGTTTCTGAAATTTCATTACATGTAAATGTGAAACAGAGTTATTTTTTTTTCTAGCACATCAATGTACAGCATTTCTTAATCATAAACCTTTAACGTAAACACGGACAGTTTTGAATAGTTTTGAATATCTTCAGTAGCTCAAAACATAAATAAAAATTACACAATGTCAGCATCACAGTACGATTTTAAAAATGGCATTTTTTAGAAGTGTTCTATGCAGTGAATAAAAATTACAACAGGAAATAGCAGTAGTATAATCGTGCTACGAAACAGCAGCTAGAGCAGTTGCCACAATGGTGATTGTCCACGGTGAAACTTTGTGTTTAGGTTTACAAGTCAGAAAACATGAGGTAAGAGTAAATTAAGAACAGATTTTTGGGTTGCTGATATGAGGGACAGAAATCACCTCTTGGGGCTACTGTCTTTTTCCCAAGCACCTCCAGTGAAACACACTGGAATCTGTTGCTGGCCGCTCTGTGTGTGAAACTGTGGAGCTAAGAGATTTTCACTTTGTTCTTTTCCTGGGCATTGATCTGCTCCTCTCGTCTCTCCTCTCTCTCGGGCCGGTCATCGCCCTGACGAGCAATGAGCAGCCGACAAGTTAGCAAAATGCCAAATACCAGAGCATGGGCATAGCGTTTTAGAGGATCTCCAACCAGCTGGTGGAAGAAAAGCACAGCAAGCATGACCAGTAGGAGAATAAAGTTGGCCACATCTTTTGGTTTCCCTGGTACAAGTGTCAGAACCACTCCACATCCCACCTCAACAGTGCCGATAATCTTGCGCAGAAGTACAGAAGAAATGCCCATTTTTTTCAGTGCTGGAAGGGCCTTGGCATAACTCTTATATGCTCTTTTCTGAAAAAGACACGCAAATTAAAAGCATTAAAACATCAGGCTTTTACTAAAGAATCAAGTTCTATTCTTTTCTGTATGGGCACTGCAAAACGCAGGGCTAGATGCGGTAATGCAGCAATCTGAACTGTAAAATGACAAATGAAATGACAGTCCCACTGTTGATACAGAGAACCAGGCCTCATGGTCACCACCATCAAAATCAAACATTTGATCAGATCTCTAACGCACAATGAACCTCTCAAACACATCTTAAAAGACGGATCTTCGTAGTGGGAATTTTGACAACATGAGATTAGCACGACTGCTGCTGCACCTGCAGATTTTGCAGTGACAGAATATGCTGGAAAGCGACGCCATTGCTGATATGCTTTAAAAAGGTTCGTTTTAGGATCGAAATCACTCAAAATTATGATCGGATTATATAATTGCTCTATTTATCTTCAAACCGACCCCTGAACATCGCATTGTAACTTTCATACTGACCTATGTATTGTTTAATGAAACAATGTTGCGGCTGTGCACATTATTCGCAATCCATAATTATTAACAATCTAGAATGACTTTATTAGATTTTACACTTGGCCAATATAGGGTGTAATTCGGGTTTAATTTACAACCAGCCGAATCAAAATGAAGAATATAACGTTAAATATTAAGTCAAATGTCTAGCAAATGTAAATAATATTGTTCAACAGCAAGACATACGACACAAGACCACAAGACTAGCATACGTGTTACAGATATTTAACATTCTCATCCCCGTCCTAAAACAATGTCAGTCTCCCAGTTGATGCAGCTAAAGGTCGTTTACTACCGGTGAACGTCCACTAAAGCAACGGCCACTTACCATTTCACTATATGCATCTTTGCTTAATCTTGGGGTGAGTTTAATTGTGCCCATAAACACGAAAAAAAGACCCAGTGCAAAAGACAAAGCAACGATGGTTATTGTTCTTGGTGAAGCCATCTTCGGTAAAGTCTCCTTTCAACTGGCATCCGCTATCCCGCTCCAGCTTTCTCCTCTGTCCTGCTGAAGATGCTACTGGGGGAAGGGCTTAAATGAATAGATTCAAATATGGCTGCGTGTCATCCCGTTACATTTTACTAGTAACCACCACTAGAGCGAGCTGTGGAAGATCACCACCGTTAATAATAAGATCAAGATGACATTTCCTCATTTGATGTAGATACAAATGATGCCACTCAACACGTTTTTGAATACAAATGATCTTTAATTGCTTTTTCAGGGAACATCAGGGAACGCTTTGTCTTTGTGCACTTAAAAGTATCCCATCATGCATTTGGATATCTACATAAAACAATTACAGGGCTATAAAAAGGGTACATTATTAAAAAGAAATGGATTAATAGTTTATAAAAGTTATATACAACAATTAAATAACATTTCTTCAAAGGTCAGGGTAGGCATAAAACCCATGATGTTAACATGTTTAAATAAATGCCATGGTAAACCATTATATTGGTTTATCATATATTGTCTTGTGCTATACCACATAAACTCATATGACTTACATCTCAACACTGAAACATGATACTATTATTATCATAGGTGGGATACAGTTTATCATGCCAGAAATTCCTGAATGGATTCCAAAACCCTTACTGACACAAGACTGCTTCTAAATGTTTTCCATGTTTTACAAAAGTAGTTTTGACTCCAGATGTCTAACCATTACAGTTGCTCCAGTTTGCAAATTGAAAGAAACATTTATAACTTCTTAGAATGTTTAAAATCCATCCATATTTGCATAATCTTTCTTCTGTCATCTCATGTGATGAAATGGTTGTCTATTATCCTTCCTCTTCATTTCTCCGAAACAGTCTCCTGTTCCTGTCGAGCTTTTAGAGCCAAAATTGCTTTTCTGTAAAGGTCTATCAAAGAACAGGCAAATAAAGTTCTTTAATCTTCTACATTTCTACAGATCAGGGCTGTCTATATTCAATAAATGCTTGTATTGTTTTTTTATTGTTTTAATGTGGGAAGAAAATCGCCAATAAATATTGTTTACACATGTATTAAAATTTCTCCAAATTCACAATAAGAACAGCCGTGATCAAACTGACTGGTTTACAGTGCTCTGATTCTCACCAAAAGTGGTTGAAAGATCGACTGGCTGTGTATAAGCAGCCGGAATTTCCTCTGTGTTGATTTTGTTCTTTCGCTTTCCTTTAACCGTCTTTTTTTTCCTTTTTCTTTCCTCAATTTCTGTGAATATATAAGCATAGAGGTAAGAGGCTACAGTACTGATTGTTTAATGACGCATAAGTTTCAGTTTTCAGTACCTCTGGAGGGTTTGAGGATCTCACTGTTGGGGGATTCTGGTTGATTCAAGGTCTCTTCTTTCACTTTGGCTTTTTGTTTCAGTTTCAAATGTTTCCTGGGCAACAGTGCACTTCTGGCTTTATCCTTTTGGCTGGTTTGGTCCTCATTTGCTTCATTTGATTGTGTCTCCTCAATCTCTTCTTCATTCACAGTTCTTCTGCCTGCACTCCCCTTTTTTATTTTAACCTTCACCCTCCTTTTTTTGCATAATTTCTTTTTAAAAGAGTTTTCCTACAATGACATCACACAATGTACTTTGATAAGTGTCAGTATACAGTGACAGAATAAAAACAGTTACAAAAACAAAGATTTTAAAATTGTAGTGATATAATGTGCTTAAGATGAACAAGAAAGATGTTTTTAAACCTGATTTAAAATGTTTCTGATTGGTTGCAGAGTTCCATTTTTTCTCATTTTTTCAGTGTGTTGTTCTTGACGGATGTCTATTTTGCTTGTTCGTGTTCTGCAGATACAAAATGAAATCATAACAAATATAAGATATAATGCATCACAGAATACCACATACCACAAGAAATTAAATCATCTGTGAATATAAATGATATTCACTTTTCCATTTTAGATTTGTTCCAGTTCTTATCTATTTTTCTTCTATGTTCTTTTTCCATTTCTTTTTCCTCTGGACCGAATGGTCGCCTTCCGTCCCTCGTCACGCGGGCACAGAGGTCTGGGTAGTCCAGGCACACAGCTCGCAGTAGCCATCTGAGACCTCGCAAAGTCTTTCTGTCTGACCAGCGACGCAGGTCCATTAAGGCAGAACATGGTTCCTGCACATTGAGATACAGTTTCACTTCAGTTTTTGATAGTTTCACTACTTATTCTAAATGATCAAAACAATAAAACTGTTAGCATTCAATCCAAACATAGTCATAAACCTCAACATTCACAACCTGACAGTCTTTGCCTCTTGTCTCCACATCATACAATTACTTTCTGAAGGTTTCTCAGCTGTCTGATGTTTAAAAGTGTCAGAAATATCATTGGACCACAGTACTCACAATGTGGCAGAGGGAGCGGCTTTGGTTGACCAGCCTCTCAAGTGAGAGAATTTCAATGAGTTCATTTCCCAGCAGAGCATTCATTTTGTCCTGCTTATTTGCCAGCCTATTATAAAATTGAGAGATGGTCAAAATAGGATGGATTGCAAGCAAAATGCTAATGCTAACAAATCATTGATTAAACAAAGATGATATTAATTTCTAAATTTTGTAATACAAATGTAAATTATAAATAAATAGGCAACACTTACATAAGATGGGTAATATAACAGCATTTATTATTTATGGTAATTTGTAAATGCACTTGTTCTTTTTAGTTCTTAATGCATTACCTTGTATAGATGGCAAATAGATTCATTAAATGTTTAGTCAACATTTGATTTCCATCAATGAACTAATTCATTTGTTGATCTGTTGATTTAATCAACAACAATCAATATAATAGGGAATAAGAAAAAAGTATATCTTACACAAGGAGAGGTTTTCCCGCTACTCTTGGATGCTTCAGCAAATCCACCAAAGCATCTCTGACATCTTTTATTCGCTGTCTGTCACTGGAATCGATCACAAAGATGATTCCGTGAGCTTCACTGTAACGTTCCCTCCAGGAGCCCCTAACATCAAGAGCACCGCCCATGTCTAGTATATTAACCAAGTAGTTCTCCACCCTCAGCTCAGAACGGACGCATCCATGTGTGGGACCAACATCCCCAGGAGGTACTGGACAAACATCACATAGATTATATTCCACTGAATTTATGTATCTGCATATCTTTCACTGATTGTTCTAGAAAAAAAACATATTACAAATAGTACCTCTGAACATCCCTCTGACACAAGATGTTTTTCCAGCCTTGTCCAAGCCAAGCACCAACACTGTGACCTTCCTGAAAAGAGAAAAGAGACATAATAATTATACATAAAAGCAACTAATGGTATTTCTAAAAACAGGCAAACAAAATGCTTGTTTGGATGATACCTCAGGGGTTGCTGGAGTTTGGAGACCCAAGTGCAGCAATTGCCCATAAGATTGAACATGTTGAGCTGAGGAGGAGAGCACCAGGGAGAGCACCAGGGAGAGCACCATCGCCTCCTTAACTCGTACCTGAGAGTAGAAAAATGACCTCATGTGACCTCAAGTAGTCATATGACCTCATGGCTTAAGAATACATGTAGACCTCATCTGTTGTGTCTTGTTCAAGCATTAACCCCTAAGATTATTGACTCTAAATTTCTGTCTAACAAAACATCAAAAGTTTTCATCATAAACATAAGCCAATTTTCTGTTTTATTTTCAAGTTAAAACCTCAAAACACTTTTAGAACAGCTAGTTAGGCATAATTGTGTGACAACAAACTGGATAATCTGCAGCTCTTGTTGGCCAAGATAAACTGGCCACGCTTAAGCGGCAGCTGCTTGTCTAGAGCAGACACTCTGTAGTCTACATTTACAGGTGTCTGAGATGTAGGAAATGATCTCAGTTAGTCCATCACTGTACATCTGTTCAGCCCTGTAAGCCCTTAAAGAATAGTCTGAGTCAATTACATTGTTTCCATTCTACATAATAATATTCACGCAAGCAGCATGTATGACAGCAGCCCAGTTAAACAGATTGAACTATAAAACAAGTCTATGAAACAATAATATATAAAGTTGACTGTGCATACTGTGATACCCTAAAGTGTTAATGGTAAAAATAGTAATGCAAAACAGCAGCTGCTATTCTATACTGTATTTGTAACTACAGATGCAGGGCATGTAAATACATGTCAAATAAGGCAATAATGTACTATATCACATGTACTGTACACCACTACAGCATAATCAGTGTAATGAGTCAATATAATATTTATATAGTAAATCCCACAGACACTCATTAGACTCATGATCTTAACCAACAGCCAATTCTTAACAAATGGCCTAATATTTCTCTGCATAATCACACACTCTTACAAGCATAGTATTGATATATATTTACAAAACATAATATTTACTTACAGTAGTATGTCAGCATCCATCCGTGTGTTGTTGTTTGTTTCTTCTGAAACATTTTGCACAGGGCAGCTAAAAAACTAATCAGGCTCTACTTATTCTTCTAATCCTCTCACCTTATGGGAGGAGCAAGGAGGGGAATGTCATCACAGCCTTCTGACCAGTCATAAGGAGTATAGGTGACAGCTGCCATTCTAGATAGCAGGTTAGGGTATGTGAAGTATTTATAAGTTAGCACCATTATAAATGTCAAAACATATTTATTTTAATAATAATGAAATCTCCATAGACATCTGCGTACAGATAATGAGAAAAAAAGATTATGGCTTGGAGCTTGTAGATTTCTGAGTGTTACATAATCCTGCTGTTTACCATCACAATCAGACAAAGCATGGTGATTTAAAAAGATTCATGGTTACAGACATTTCAAAAGAAGTCTATCTCCACCTTTGCCAGCTGGAGTCAATTTCAGGTCAAAGCCTCACAAACAATCACATCATGACTGTAAACCTCTTTGGATTAAAGCATCATTGTAAATAAATGTAACAGGGTGAAGTTTCAGGCTTAACCTACATCAAAGCTTGTGTCTATCCCTCTCGCATGACTCCAAGCCAAAGGTTGTTCCACACACAATAAACAAAGTTTGTCAGTTCTCAGTGTCTAGTTAAAGAAGTGACATGAACTAAAGGATGACCCACAATTAGTTAAAACAAATAAAAAACACCCTTTCTTTTTCTTAAAATGTTTGAAATTATATTCAATTTCACTTTATATTCTTGTATTCTTTTGACCACCAGAGGTCTTCAAAATATAATTTTCAACATTAATCTATGAGGTAATTTAGCACGTTATTTAACTGACTTTCAAAATTTCCATGCATTCAAATCTACCAATTACAGCTATACATGATATCAGCCTGTGTCTGGTGTTTGCTTAATCAGATCAAATTACTGAAGATCCAGTTTCTTTATTTAAAACCAGATATGAGGCCAAAACAAAAGAAAGGCAACATCCTCTTGTCTCTTCTCTAGTTTAATCTGATTAAGTCATTATGGGCATAACCAGTCAGGCACTTACTTATCTGCTGTCTACACTATACTAAGCAATAAACAGTCCCCTGTCAGCTTGCCATGGCACAAATGGAACAGCTCAGTGACCATGTTGGCTCATGCCTGCAGTGGGACATCAAATACGTCAAATTCCATGAACCACACATGGGAGTTTCTGCAAACAAATGCACAGTCATGCTGTTCATGTAGTTGTTCATGTATTTTTACTAATAAAAGTATTTTTATTAATAACTTATAATAATGATGAGTCTGAATCTGAGTCAGTACAGGCCTTTAGTAATCATGCTGTCAGTTTTTACTGCTAGACTAGCTAGCTTAGTGAGAAACAATGACAGTGTGTGGGCGGGGATTGCACTGCATCGCTGAGCTACAACAACAGCACCAGTGTGTAGCCTCACTGTGGTATTTATATCATAAATACCAAACTCTAAAATATCTCTTCACCAAAGTTTATATTTGAATGAAAAATGGTAATAAATATACCTAGATGCAGGTGTTTTAAGCAGCAGATGTTATTTATTTACCTATGTAAATTATTGTATAATAAATCTTTCAAAACAGTATTGTAAGATTCATTAGAAAGTTTAGTTTTATTTATTAGACGTTTATTAGAATGTGTGTGTTAGCATGTAAAGGATTAATACATGGGCATTTAAATTCTCAGCTAACATTGAGACAATTGCTTTTTATATTGTGAGTATACAAATGTAAAACCTGACAGATGACAGGTGTCTTTCCCATGACCAACTAAAACTTTAAACAATTGTTTGCACTGCAGTTCAACCTCAAAGCTATTCATGCATGACAAAAGAGACATTGTCTGTTTACTTTTCAGTGGTTTGGCTTGTTCAATAAATTGGAATAATATAGTAAAAACGTTAAAGTGACATTAACTTTATGTTTTGTGAACTGGTTATTTATCTTATAAAAATGTCAAAAGTTCACCTGATTTAAGGCTTTAAGGCCTGATAGTTTACCAACAGGTTTACTTTAGATAAGTGCAAATGACAAAATATATACATAACTACAAAGAGAATTTTTTATATGGAAGAAGCATATTGATTGTTAATATTTAATAACTATTTATGTGCAGCAGTTTGGTATATCGAGTCCATCTGAATTGAATTCTGATCAGTAGAATATGTCAGACTACATTCCTTACCCATATTTGGTTCTGTTTGGCTTTTCCACTTGATACTACTATGAGGACAGTCATCATATGATCTCTGTCCAAATGATGCCTGGGAGTGTAATTATTTTAGCATGTATCACTCAAACACGCAAACAATGCTGTTCTGATAGTCGTAACTTTAGTTTGCTTCAACAACCCCCACATCCGGTGCGCGCTAGGGCCTGTGGGACAGCAGCTGACATTGAAGGCTTTCAGTTACTCTGCATGTTGGGACACACCTGGTTCTTCGGATGATACGCAATTCAAGGCGAAAATTTACAACGCAATGGACGCAAAACGATCATTTACGTCAGCGGCATCACGGGCTTCGAGTATGTTGGAAGCATGTTTCATAAAGTTATAATGTGAGTAAAGCAAATATTTTCTGATTGATGATGCGTTTCACTTCTAAACAAGCTTTCAAAACTTGGTTGTTATGTTTGTTTATTTAGGTGGTTCGGTCGGTGCTGGTTGTGCAATGCTGGAGCGCCTCGGATGAAACTTCACAAATGTTACTTTTCTTTCCAGTACCGCTTATGTGGCAAAGTGCGTATGATCTGAGTTCACGTTTACTCACCATGTAGCCGATTACCTAAAAAACAAAACACGTTGTACCGGGGAGCATGGCGCGAAGCTTGTCGGTTCTGTCCATATAACACGCATAGGAAGTAATGTAAACTAGGGAAAGATGGACAACAACAATAAGAAAGATAACGACATTACGGAGGTGGAGCAGCAATCACCACTGCCCCCGAATGAAAACGGTGTCAGGATGGTGAAGAACAACAACAGAAAGATACATCCACCCTTTAGCGTGTTGTGGTCCACTGTCTTATACTGCGCGGAGTTTGTCTGCGCAGCGGTGCTTAGCAGTAAATACCACAAGAGCGATGACATTGCGTGGATGGGACTGACTATTACATTCATGCTGGTCCCGTCTGTGTTGATCCAGCTGACGCTGACGTTCGTGCATCGGGATCTGGGTAGAGACCGACCGCTGGTGCTCTTCATGCATCTGTTGCAGATGGGGCCCATAATAAGGTACGACGGTGAGGATCTTACGTTAACCAGTGGTTCATCACATGATCAAAATATTGACAAACAGTTAAAGCCAAATTTTTGTAGGCAAGGAAAAATGTAACCTAATATAACTTAGTTCAATTTAACCTTATTTTAAATAAATGGATAAACTAGACCAGGTAATGAAAGAAAACAAGGTCTGATAGAAAAGTCAAAGGTTTGAACATGTCTGCTTATAATTTAAGTTTGACTATGTGAGTACAATGTTAGTTTTGTGTAGTTGTTGGAAATGAAACTGGAATATTTTTAAACACTGGAAATTTCCCCCTCTGTTTCCACCACCAAATGCCGGAGAGACGTTGTATGTTTCGTCAGAGTTTTCCAGCAGTAATAGTCTCTCTCTTTTTTCTCAGTTTATTTTTGAGTATATTTTAGTATAATCAGTATTATTAAAAATGTTGTAGGTCCAAAGGGTATTTTGTTTCTCTCACAGCTTCTGGCATTCTTGTGTTGAATTTCAAAATGTGTTCAGTCTTGTTAAGTGAACAGTGACATATTTTCCCAGTTATAAGGCGGGGTCTGTCATATTTAGAAATTGAAAAACACTGGGATACAAACTCATGGGTTGGACTTAAAAACTAACGTTGTGTATTACCATACAGACAAAGAATGTTTACGTATTCATTCAGAAGTTACTGTACCAACAGTTTAAACTACACTGTAATCTAGAGGTTTGTTATCAATCACATATCAAGATTGAACTGATCACCTTCAAGCAATTTCCCCACTGGGGGACAAATAAAGGAATATCTTATCCTATTGTGGCCTTGAATTGCCTAGCAGAATTTAAAGTCTTCAATAATTGTTTATATTAAGCTCTGAATAGCCTTTTACTGCTTGGGTCTAATATGAGGTCTAATATTTACTGCAAGCAGTCTAATATAACAGAAGGTTATGAAGCGCAGGTTGTGCCAAAATATAACATTGCTTCTTTTTTTAGTAATACTTGAAATTCAGAAATTGTTTTGTCTGTATAAAGGTCTGTATAAAGTACAAAGTTACAGTATATTTTACTAATGACTGCAGAAATATGACCATATTTACCTAGTCTAAGCCAAAATGGTGGTTTAATTTTGGTGGTTTAATGCAACTGTTAGAAGTGCATTAGATTGTATTATGTTAAACAAACAAAGAGAATATTAGCCTAGTATATTGTTCTTAGGGCTTTGGTCTTAAAGGAATAGTTCACCTAAAAAAACGTTACAAACCTGTATGACTGTCGGAAGACAAAAAGGTTGTGATGTAATGAATATCTGGTTGGGTGGGTTCAGTATAATAGCAATGCAATGCTACAAAAGACATTACATATAGTAAACATTTTTACATTTTACATATAGTAAAATGATTTGGCAACAAGATCACTTTTAATGTGAACGGCTCTTAAAAATCTTACTATGCACATATGTGTCTATTACACAATTTATGAGTAAAACATTCTTATGACAGCACCACCCATTTTTATAACATTTTTAGTTTGTTTGCAAATACACAATTTTGGGTGTTTTTAGCTCAGTAGAGATGAGTCAAAAGCAGTTCAGCTGAGGTGTGGACAAAAAGAATGCAAATTTACTCAAAATAGACTCACCTATGTTTGTACTCATTATACTTCACAGCAACAGTGGGACAAGGTTACAGGTGATGCTTTTTTCAAACTAAAGGCATTGGTTGTACTAAAGCAGAACATGTATTATCTGTTCTTGTAGCTTTGACCTAGTGAGCACTAACACGCTTGTTAGAGAGGTGTGAGCATGACAACTTGTTCGAAGTTGTTTTATCACTGAGATTTTAGTGCCACCTTGTGGAGACTAAGGATATGTCTAAAAATTTGCTTTGCTCAAGATTTGTCATGTTTGTGCTCGTTTAATTTAAACCATGTATGATTTTCGTTCTTTCTGTAAACACCACAGGGGATATTCGGTATTGAATAATAACCTAATTAATAATAATAATGTATAATAATAATTCGTTTATACTCAACAAAACTATTTCAGGGCTTCAAAAGATCTTTATTTAAAACTTGTTTGTGTAGAAAATCCATTGCCATTAAAAATGCGTTTATTGGTTTATTTTAAAGGTAACATAATCTGACTTTTCTCTTTGCACTCTCTTCTTTTAGGTGCATTGAAGCCCTGGTTGTTTACTGTCAAGCAGGCAAGAAAGAGGAACCATACGTTACCATTTCAAGAAAGATCAAGCTAAAGCATGGCAGAGGATTGGGACCAGCGTTAGAATGGGAGATCGGGCACTCGGAGCGCAAGCTAGCCGTCCATCGCAACGCCTTCAAACGCACAGCTGTCATTCAGGCCTTTCTAGGGTCCACACCTCAGCTTACTCTACAGCTCTACGCTACCATTCAGGAAAAATATGTCCTTTCTGCACGGCGTAAGTATGATGTGTTCATTTGTTTAGCAGATCCCAAATTTCATGACTTTATTTCATGTATTGTTATACTAGGCTTATGCTGTTTGTGTTCACAGTTGCTCTGATGATCATATCCTTAATATCTATCACTTACGGAGCATTAGTCTGCAGTGTGCTGGCCATACAGATTAAATACGATGACTACAAAGTGAGGATGAAACCTGCTGCCTACCTGTGCATGATCCTCTGGCGAGGGTTGGAGATCGCCACGCGGGTCACCACCCTGGTGCTCTTCAGCTCAAGGTTTAACTTATGGGTGGTCCTAGTGGGCATGGTCAACCTGTTCATCTTCTTCTTCCAACCTTGGGTTGAGTTCTGGGCCAGAAGGGCATCCTTGCCTGAGAACGTGGAGAAGAACTTTAGCAAGCTAGGCACCACCGTGGTGCTCTGCATGGTCACGTTCCTCTATGCCTGCATCAATGTTTTCTGTTGGTCAGCTGTACAGTTGGACCTTGCCAACCATGACCTGATAGAGAAGCAGCCCCGCTGGAGACGTTTGGCTTTCTACTACACCCTGCGTTTTATGGAGAACGTGTTCCTCATTATTTTGTGGTACTACTTCAAGACAGACTTCTTTGAATACATCTGCACACCGTTGCTGGTGGTGCAGCTCATTGTGTGCTATGCTCTGGCCGTGATCTTCATGCTGGTCTTTCATCAGTTTTGCCATCCCTGCCGCAGGCTCTTCCATTACAATGTTGAGGACTGTCTACATTGTGCATGCTGCTGGAAGACAAGGCAATCACAGTCACCTGCTGACCCAGAAGTTGATCCTCAGGCCCCTCCTAACCTCACCAGCCACCTGGAGGATGAAGAGACAGATACTGTGGATGATATTTTGGATACAGAATGAACACATTTCTATTGAACACTATTACCGTAGCACCATTGGCTCCATGCCTAGCATATTTGCACATTAACTGTCTCAGGAGTATCATATTGACTCTGCTAAATATAAATCATGAACTACTCTCTGCTGTAGTTAAGAAAAATAACTTTTTTACGTGGTCCTCAAAGCTTCAGGAGTCTTGTGTTTTACATAGTTTGAAACTCTCTCAAGGACGTGTGGAGCATCACTGTGACAGTGAGTCTTACCACAGTGGTGTGGAGAGGGTAGCTCTTCATTTATTAATTGCAGAGCACTGATCCATTTTTGTGTGTTGGCCACTGAATTCCAAAGCCTTGTGCTGAGTTAAGCAGTGATGTTTCACAAAGGCAGGCTTCAGGAGAGAGGTGCATGGCCAGTCTTTAAACCAGGTGTGTGGGAAATGTGCCATATATGTCTAGGTCAGAGGTGTGCCATTTGTGACACCTGTTGCACTACTTTCAGGTAAAATGAGACTTGGAAAGCCAAGAAAAAGTTAAGTTTTTGTCTCAACACCCATGATTTTTTAATCTTTAAATTTGGAAAGCCATCTCTGATGTTACTAATTCTGAAACCCATTTGCTCTAATGTTGTGAGAAAATTTTTAAATTGTGCCTGAATAGACTATTAAAGTAAATGATGCTCTTAATTTTTCACTGCAAAAAGTCCAGTTTATTTTGTATGGGAATATTTTTGCCTGAATTTCTGTATGTGCCTCTTTACTACAGGTTGGGAAAATATTAATAAAAACAAAGCAAATGTTTACCAAAGTTTTGGCATCAGTTCATGCTGTAAATATTTAGGCAATTCTTGTAAAACTTACCTTGTTTTTACCCCAAAATCAAATAAACAGTTTATGTTTATTTTTATTGCAGTACAAACCCTTTATAAAGTAAACATTGTTTAAAAAATTAAACATTGTTGAAAGTAATAGTAAATAAATAAATGTTGCACTTATAAAAGAGCATGAGAAAATACTGGTGCCAGAAACATTCAAGAGAAAATTTAGCTAACTGGTTAGATATTCGGTTAAAATGTTTAATATGCTAAATACTTCATTTAACCCAATGTGACCCACCTAAAATGTCACCCATTCATACTAAAATGACTTACGCGTTAAACATGATCTGATGAACAATAATTTTGCTGTCTTAAATAACTGATGAAATTATTTAATTTTGTTCAGTTAAAGGCTTGTAAAAACGTCATTGATCACGTCATTTTTGACATTATGACATACCCTGCAGAAATGGCCGATCCCACTGTTTATGTAATAGTTTCCCGTCAAACGAGGCTCAGACGCATCTTAAATTTACAGCCATACTAAAATAGTTAAAACTGTTTCCTCATGGGGATTTTTTAAACATTAATCCATATTTTCACACCCATTTCCGGGTCAGTCCTGACAGTGGAGGGGTGGAGTCACAGACAGGACAGGTGAGTAATAAAGCTCACCTGCGAAGCGTTTGCGCTTGTTCTGAACAGCGCGCTGGGAGGAAAGATGGGCAACTGGATTGTTAATCATGGATTGAGCGCTTTTATTGTGGTAAGAAAACACGTACTTGTATTATTTGTTTAACCTGCTGCCTAGTGTAACTTTGCATTTAAATCGCAATTGCTTGTATAAGGTACAATTAATTCGTATTTTTAACGGATTGAACTTGTAGGTGGTGTGGATGGGTATCAACATCTTTTTGTTCGTGTACTATTACTTGTTCTATGATTTGGGACCACAATTTGAATACACTCGCGAACTTTTAGGGGTAAGTTATAAATAATACTTTACGTTATAATATAACTTATACAGTACTTTATAATACGGTTTCATTTGTTATCATTAGTTATCTACCTTGGCTTACATGAACGAACAATTGTTAAATAGCATTTATGGGCGTTTCAATATTTATACATCAGAAATAACTAATGTGTTTATATTAATTAATGCTTAATAAACTAACATGAATAGACAATGAGCAAGTGTATTTTGCAGCATTAACATAATTTATTGTTTATTGTAAGCGTTAATAAATGAAACCTTGTTAAAAGGTAATATCATTGAAATAAACATATACTTTTAGACCATTCAAATTTAAATAAAACTTATGCACTTAGATTTAATGTAAAAGTGTAAAATAAAGGCATTGAAATGTTATTTTATCACCAGTCCGCATTGCCCTGGGCCAGAGCACCAGCGGCTGTTCTCAACTTTAACTGCATGCTTATTCTGCTGCCAGTATGCCGCAACCTGCTGTCTCTGCTCCGCGGCTCTTTCATGGTGAGTTACCATGTGCCTCTTGTAAGTACCTTTGTCTTTTTTAATGTAAGAATGAAAGTATTTTTCTCATTTAAATGTTTCAGTGCTGTGGGCGAACAATGCGAAAACAGCTGGACAAAAACCTGACTTTCCATAAGTTGGTTGCATATATGATTGCCCTTATGACAGGTAAACAACATTAAACGCTTGTCCTACTTTCCTATCTAACAGGAAATGGATGTGGATATTGTGAAGTAGGTTAAGATGCAGTTATCAGCATTACAGGAGAGGGATCATATCTAACTATTGAAAATGATTTTCCACTGGCATTGGAAATCTGCCATGCCACTGGCATGTTATAATGTAAATGCATTAACATGCATTTCATACAATGGCCCCAAAAGCATCTAGACTTCAGTCTCATTAGCAATAAAACTTTATAGACTTTGTCAAATAAACAATACATAAGCAGTTAAAAAGTAAACCAGCACTCTTTTCAAGCTAAATGTTGCACATGAAGTAATCTATTTGGTTTTAAAAGATATAAAAGACAATATGTGTCTGAATGCTGGTTGTCAAACTTAATAATTGACTTGTGATCATGGTGCTAGGGCATGTAAAATATTTTGGTATCAATTCAATCAAATTCGTACATTTTTAGATGAGTTTTATTTAGGTTTTATTTGGTTATATGCCACCTAAGCCTATGTGCAAAACCAAACCTGCCAAACTTTAACAATCCTCTCTAACACAAGATACATGATAAAAACACAAGATACATAGATCAACAATTTGTTTTTATTAGGTTGTTTAATAAACTGATTTACATCTTAAAATCCTTCTGTCCCGCAGCTGTTCATACTGTTGCTCATTTGCTTAACGTGGAGTGGTACAGTAACAGTTTAGCAGGTCGATATGGACCTCTTGCAGGTAATCTGTCAATGCTTGAGGACTCCACTAAACTGAATACCACCTACCTGAATCCTATTCGGTCCACTTCTACTGTGAGTCATTAACCAGCCTCAATTATGAGATTTTTATATTAATTTTAATTGCATTATTGTATTACTGTGGTGTGTCTGCTGTAATTTACCTTCCTTTTATTTCAGACTCCAACTATTTTTGTGTTCACCACAATTGCGGGCTTAACAGGGGTTGTCATAACTCTTGCTCTCATTCTTATTATCACTTCATCTATGGAAGTCATCCGCAGAAGCTACTTTGAGGTTTTCTGGTACACGCACCACCTCTTTATAATTTTCTTCGCTGGCTTAGTTTTTCATGGTGCAGGGTAAGATTATTTACTAGATGAGCCGTACATTGAATTAAACTATATTTATATAGGATTACTAAAAGTAGGTGAAATGTTGAAATGTCTCTATTTTATATCCAGCCGCATTGTGCGAAGTCAACAAGTGACAAACCCACCTCACAATAATTCCTTCTGTGAAGATCAACCAGAAAACTGGGGGAAAATTCCTGAATGTCCGATTCCTCAGTTTGCAGGGGGGTTTCCTCAGGTAAAACATAAACATAAATAAACAGATTTTATTTAAATTGTTTTTTTTTTTAATCATTACAGTTTGCTTAATCCTCTGTTATAGACATGGATGTGGGTAATTGGACCAATGGTAATCTACATTTGTGAACGGATACTACGGTTCATTCGTTATACGCAGCCTGTCAGTTATAGAAAGGTATATTCTCATGAACCTCATGAAACAAAGCCAATGATTATCATAACAGCTCACTGTACTGTAATGCCAAACTTCATCCATGTACTGTAGATTATAATCCGCCCATCCAGAGTGTTGGAGCTACAGCTGGTAAAGTCGGGATTTAAGATGGAGGTGGGCCAGTATGTCTTCATCAACTGTCCAGCCATCTCTCAGCTAGAGTGGCACCCTTTCACCCTGACATCAGCCCCTGAGGAAGACTTTTTTAGTGTGCACATCCGCTCTGCTGGAGACTGGACTGACAATCTCATCAAGATGGTTGAAAACCTACCAGAGGGTAGGCAAGGACCTAAGTATGTATTTCTCCTACTTTTCTCATTTCTATCAAGACACAAAATTTTCTTAAGGTTAAAATACAGTAACTGCTTTCTGAAAATGTTTTCTTTTGTAATTTAAAATTGACACCCAAACACACCCCCTTTTCATTGGTCTCCTATAAAAAATGACAAACATGCTATGAAACGCAGCCAACGACTGACAGTTGGTGCATACACCCCTTTTGCTGATTGGCTATAGTTGTTATTGTTGGAGTGTTATGGTGATTGGTCTACTTTGTTTTTCTCCAGTTTATGTTCCAGACTATGTGCAAATGCAATATTTCAATACAATATTTTAATATTTTAACATGCAAAACAGACATCTAGACATCAGAATTTTTTGTTTAGGTGTAAATTAAAATTTTTAACAGCATTTCTCAGAAAACCCCTAATGCAGATGAGAAATCCCATGTTTCTTAAATGAAAAGAAATTTTACGAGAACTAATATGTGGAACATTTACTTTTGCATCAGGATTAGTGTTGATGGCCCTTTTGGAACTGCCAGTGAGGATGTATTTGAATATGAGGTCAGCATGCTAGTGGGTGCTGGGATTGGTGTTACACCATTTGCATCTATTCTTAAATCCATCTGGTACAAGTTTAAAGACTCCAACCCTAAACTACGAACCAGGAAGGTAAGTACATGTGGCACTGGTCAAAAAGGAAGCCAAACAGAGTACAATGCCTGTTATTGTTCTTCCAATATCACAAAGGTCAACTTCACACACAAAACAAACCTTGAGATTTTCTCTTTATTTATGGCTTTTGTGTTTAGATTTACTTCTACTGGCTGTGCAGAGAGACACATGCCTTTGAATGGTTTGCAGATCTTCTGCAAGTCCTGGAGAAAGAAATGGAAGAGAGAGGAATGAAGGACTTTCTCATGTACAAACTCTATCTTACTGGGTGGGACCAGAGCCACGTATGTGTAATTCAGCCTGCTGTGGTTAGAAATGTGGGTTAACCTAATTGAAAGAGAACTAAAAGTTGCATTTTATCTGTTTTAAGGCAGAACATGTAATGGTGCATTTTGATAAGGATACCGATATCATCACTGGTCTGAAGCAGAAGACTCATTACGGCAGACCAAACTGGGATAAGGAATTTGAAGAAGTTCGGCAAGATAATCCCTCGTAAGTGACTGTTAATTGTTATTGCCTTCATGTGACAGTTAGAATTATATTAAATACCTGAGTAACCCAGAGGTGTACTTAGCAAACTTAATTGATTTCATGGACAGAAAATTACCAGAACACTAAATTTTATTCTAAATATCTACAGGTCAGTGGTTGGAACATTCCTGTGTGGACCAGCGGGTTTAGCAAAAGACTTAGAAAAGAAATGTGTAAGATATTCCGACGTAGATCCACGAAGGACCAAGTTTTACTTTAACAAAGAGAACTTTTGAAAGAAACTGGATTCTCTTGAAAGATTCTCTCTTATTGCACTTGCGCAGTATCATTACAATTTCATGATTTTGGAGCAATTTCACCAGCTGACTGTATTTTCTCCGATCTGACTGCAGACTAACACACTGAAAAAGGAAATAACAGTCTGTTACTTAAATGGACAAATTCCATTAGTCAAAAGTCAAATCTTTGTCATTTTTTGGCACTGAGTTCCTGGTTGGGAGTGAATCACCAGGGTTCAAGGAAATTACACCTGCACCTGAATACAGTGTTTATAAATGCCTCCTTTGTGTTAATAGGTTGAGTTCTAAAATAAACATGTCACACAGTGATAAAGTACTCTATAAACTGAACTCAGATAAACTGAAAATGTTCCCTTTTGTATACGTTGTGAAACGATCATTGTATGGTTTCATTGTATTTTTATTTATAAATAGAGAAAAGCTGTTTTTGTTTAACCACATAAACATCAGTCTACTTAGTCACATAGCTGGTCAGGATTGTAATTATTGTACAAACCTATGCAAGAACAAACCATTGTATGGCAAGTTTATCCTAAATATAATATTGAAATCCAGTTTTGTTTATTTTGCATTGAATTGTTTTGGTGCTAATCAGTTACAACGGTTTTCACTTCAACTACCACTACAAAAACAAAATAACAACAACAAAAAAATGACAGCTGTGAATATTCTGGAGTGGTTCAAAAGTCTCCAGATGATGAGTGTCTCTTTGGTTGCAGTTATTTCTGCAATCATACA
Organism: Yasuhikotakia modesta; assembly: GCA_036877545.1. Classification (NCBI taxonomy): domain Eukaryota; kingdom Metazoa; phylum Chordata; class Actinopteri; order Cypriniformes; family Botiidae; genus Yasuhikotakia; species Yasuhikotakia modesta. Next base: position 31,966 of record JBAJNP010000605.1, on the reverse strand, counting down.
GAACAGTTACACAGATAGTTTCAGAAACAGAATGTTACATTAAATAATTTCCAGTTTATTTTAATATTTTTCAGTTTATTCCAGTTCAATTTCCTAATCAGTTGCAAAGTAAAACCACACTCTAACTGGTTGAGGATGGAGGCTGAAAAAACAAAAAAATTTGTGTGCACGTTACGTTTTCTTATTGTGTGCCTGCTGTCTTCTGAATTTGCTCCTTTAGTATGAGAATGCTCTGTCTCTGTTCTGGTGGCAGCATGGCGATCTGTTCTGGGGTCAGCTGTAGAACCTGCATGATCAGGGCAGCCTGGGAATGTGGACAGACAACACAGATTGTTATCTAAAGCACAGAAGAACACATACAACCTAACCCATACAACCTAAAAGAACACAGAATGAGTGATTAGCATGATAATGTCATTTAAAACACAATATGTCAACAACCCTGAGAACAGCAGAATTATCAGGTCATTGATGCTAACTGGTGCATAATACTGGTGAAATGAAGCCTGAAGATCTTAAATGTCACTACGTGTGGCTATGATGCAATGAAACTAAGTTACTATGAAATCACTGTCACCAGTAGTTAGGGTTAGGGATCTGCTAAGATCAGCCCCATTCAATAGTATGGAAGAAAATCTGTGACACAAACCTTCTCATGGTCTTGTGATGACACATCAGACGTTGGACCCTGATACAATAAGCAAATGGGATTAATTACATGAATTAAAAACTTTAACTTAATTATATTCCATGTTTTTATCTTACTGGTCGTGCTGCAGGGGGTGCACTCTGTCCCATGCCGTGGAGGGGAGGACCCTGCATCCCTCCAGCCACAGGAACCCTCTGACCTGACATGGGGCCTCGGGCATCAACTGCTCGAGGATCACGACCTTAGAGAATACATTAAATTGATTTTCAAATTACAGCTCATTTCAGTTATTGGGTCCTTTTAACTAGAGTAAAGAGGAAACTGGAAACATCTTACTTACAATAGAAAAAAACATCTTTACATACCTCTTGCCTCCATTGGTGGGCCACGCTGTTCCATCATTGGTCCTCTAGGCTCTCCCATCATTGGTCCTCCCCTCATATCATGTGGGCCACGCATGTCTGGGGGTCCCATATGCATAGGTGGCCCCTGGTGTTGTGGAGGGCCACCAATATAACCACGCCTATATGTATACAATATTTTATAATGTAATCAATTAATGCAAATCAAAATTACATATAGGCCAAATACAATTGAACAACTCAATGAAAATGTTAGGAAGTTAACACACTAATTAAATTTAGATGGATACTTAAAGGTTTTTGGGATATGTTACCCTGGTTCCACCACATCTCCAGTAACACTGACCAATGATCCACCCCGTGGATCATTAGGTCCATCACCAAGAAGGCCCCTGGAGGGCATGCCTGGAGGACCTGGTGGGGCCCCTCGCATTGGGGCGCGGGGGTCTACAATTGGAACTGTGCAAGGACAAAAGCACAAATAAATTGGTTTAAAATTTTAAAGTGTCACAGTTTATCACATGAACATTTCAAACTTAAGCTTGTCCTTTTATGCAACCGCAAACCATTGTGAATAATGTTATTCTGTCAACCACCTCCTTTCAGGTATGACACAAAACAACTTCTCAAGCCTCCAGGAAGTGAGACTTGAACTGGAAAAAAATGCTTCCACTTCACGAACAAAGAGACATTGTTTCTGACTTAGACACATAACTGTAAAAGGATTTCATAATCTTGGCAAAGTAAATTTCTATTTTGCCACACAGACATTCCAAAAGGTAAAAAGACTTGATTGTGATTTTGGATGCATTACAACAAATGTTTTAAGCCGACAGTAAAAGAATTAGGATAATGCACAACAAACACAATTAGTCCAGGTGAGAAATGCCAATGTTCCATCAAACTATTACACAAATGGGTGTGGAAAAAAAGCTAAGGCCAATCATTCATTACTTTCTTTAGCTAGGTTTCGTTTTACTACATTTAAGGTCATTTTTTAAAAGTGCTTGTTTAATGGTCTTCTTTTTAGTATAGACATCTGTGGGATTTCGCAATGTCTATTTGACATTTACAGTTATTCATTTAGCAGACGTTTTTATCCAAACTGCCTTACAAAAAAAGAGAACATCTAACATTTTACGCTAAGAACCAACAAATCTAGCCTACAAAGCTACATTTACAAGCAGCAATAGCTGTAATGCCAGTAACGAGATGAATTGTAGAAAACTACTTTTTCTGACGTGTTCAAAAAAAGTAGTACGTGTTCCACATTATTCATTCCAACAACCAAAACAACTTGCTGTCAAATGCTTCTAAAGAGCTCAAAGAGTCTGTATAGGGGTAAGACAATGAGCAGCTGATACTGTTGACAGCCCTGAGCAGACCAGAGTTCACCCATGATACCTGAAGGCCGATCGATAGCAGCCTGTGCAGATTCCTGAAGGTTTCCTGGGTCAGCATTAAGTGAAAGAGAGGAGAGAAGTCTGAGACAACATACAGCAGCACTTACTGATGTTACCCAGGGACAGTCATAAATTGTTACTCTTATACTGATGTTAATGGACATGAGTTACAGGTAGTGGTTGACTGATATGCATTTTTATTAGCTGATGTCATAACCGATACCTCCAGATCAAGGAGATTGATATTGTTAACCCAGAATTTAAAGGTAATGTATTTGTTGTGGTCAGTGACTAGTGAAAAGACACTGAGGTGATAAAAATGTATCTCTCATTGGTTTGGTACTGGTAATAGGGCAGAAATTGCATACATAGACTAATGAGCAAATGTGACTAAAATGACTTGGAGTACATAAACAATTATCTTACTCAGGATTTACCCCCAATTCACCAAAAAAGGATTCAGCTGTCAGTAAATTGAGAAATTGCCACAAAACAAAACAAACACTTCTGTTTATGTCAATTAGTAATTGGTTAAAGACAATTATCTCAAAGTAGCCGATGTAACAGTCCATCACTTTCCCATTCACTTTTAAAGGAGGTGAATGAAAACTAAAGCGCATCTATTGTAGGTTCAGCAAATTGGTTTCCAATACTGCTTCCTTGTGGAAATCCTTAGTAATGCAGGTAAACTAATAATCATGCAGTTTTGAGGCCAATGGGAAATGTGCACTATGATGCTGACAGAATTATTAGTGATATCAGAACATCCATAAAAAAGTATTACTGACTTAATACAATCCTTTTTTATCTGCCTAAAGCAAGTACCTGGTCCCCTATCCATGGGCACAGGACCTCCTGGTGGGATTCCTATTTGAGCCGGCATCCCACCTGTAAGGAGGGGACCAGAGGAAAAGATCTATGGCTACAGACACAGCTACACATTCAAACTAGCAATGAGAAAACAACTGAGCTCACCAGCTGGTCCCATTGGTCCCTGTCCTGGCATTGGTCCGGGGACTCCACCCCCCATCTGTGGAGGCTGCATCATTTGAGGGGCTCCATTCACATGCATACCTGGCTGTGAGTGACAGGATAAACAAATGGGGATTCATTAGCACAGCGCACAATGAGACTGGCTCCCTAGTGACCTTCCTGTAAACCTTCAATAGCCACAATCTGGCTAAAGAGGTTTCTTGTGCTCCTGTCTACCAGTTAGTCCAAAACACTTAAAAACATTTCATAAAAACCTGATCGAAATTCATATGCATATCATTACCAATGACAGAAAATGTGTTTATTAGAAAATTCACAGAAGAATGTTAAATAAGCAGACAGAATGATTTAAGACAAAAATGGAACCACAAGACTCACTTTAAAACAAATGATCAGTATGAATATCTTGAGATATGTGGAAGTAAAGGGAGAAAGGTGTAGCACTCACCATTGGCTGAGGCTGAGAGACAGGGGCAGTGGGCTGTGGCAGGGGCTGGTTGGAAACAGGGACTGCCCCAGGCTGAGAACTTGGGTTTATGGGCTGAACCACATTTGAACGGTGCAACATTTTCTGAGAAATACATACACATTAGTTCATTAAGCATTTCCCATTCTGCTCCATATACAGATTCAGACCTTAGTCTCAGTTCTTCTGTTGCTTTCCATCAGCTGCATTTAATGATCTTACCAAAGCAATTTCAGGGTCCACAATCCTCATGACGACCTGAGCCTGCAACAGCGCATACGCTAGCTGAGGATTCTGCAACAGCATGTTTCTGGCTTCCTGTGGACTGTTCTGCACACAGAGCTGCACAAGGAAGATCAGAACAAGAAATCAAATAACTTTTTCATTATGATTTCAGTTTGATATTATTCATATTTTAAAAGATCTACATTCAGGTTCATACATCTTAGAATACATAGTTAGTTTTTAAATAAACAACCCGCATCGATTTTGTTAGTTACCTTCATCTGTTTCATTAGCTCATACATCTGCTCGGGAGGCAGACTGGCCACAGCTCTGCTTATTGACTCTGGAGCTTCCTCTGTTGTGCAGACATCTCCATAAGGAGACTCAATAATTGGAGCGCCAGTGCCCAAACCTGCAGAAATGTGTATGCAGATGACACAGGAGTTAATTCATTAGTTAATTACTCAAGATTTAGGGAGATCAAACATAACTGTCTGCTTCCTCATTGCATTTCAAAACTAAAACTTACTTTTGAGCTCCTCTTTATTCTTCTCACTGGCAGCGTTGTCAACACGGAGGGCTCTTCCGCTGAATTCTCTGCCATTCAGGTTGCGCATGGCACTGAGTGCTGTCTCTTGATCCTGGTACTCACAGAAGCCATAACCCTTCGGTTTACCAGTTTCCCTGTCATACACCAACCTGCAAGAAGGTTTTTTCTAGATCACTTAAAGGTTATATCCAGGTCCTTGGTCCATGCGCCACACAATGTATGTAATTTTCCACTGGATTTGTGCATTAAAATAAAACTATTTTAGTGCGCTTAGACAGACATGACAAGAAGATATCTCTAAAGACAAGAAGAGTGCCTAATTCTAAAAAGGTTCAATGACCACAGCATGTTGTTTCTACCATTACTGCCCACACCTAAAACTGACGACCAGTCCGACCTCAGAGAAGATGTCTTTCAGCTGCTCCTCCGTGGCTTCATATGGGATGTTTCCCACTGTTACCCCAAAAAAGAAATAATCAAACCCATGCTTCACAGAGAATTAAACAACTACCAGTTTAACTGTATACAGGTGATCAAATTTAAGCATTATTACAAAGTATGCTGCTAGATATATGCTTTAATCGTAACTGCATACAATGTTTATGCAACGTTGATACGTGTGATGTTTAGCTTAGCAACTACTGAGCCACAGAACAACAGAGGCAAGACACAGACTAAACAAGCGTCTTCATTCATACCAAAGACTGAACGTAAAGATCGATCCACGGCAGGGTCTCTGGCAGCCGCCGCGGCTGCTGCAGCTGCTAAATTAGCCATGTTTAATAAAACAGACACAGCAGACACGACAAAAGCACCTGCATTTACCGCCGTGAATGCGGAAACCGTGCGCCGAAATTAAAGTTCGCGTCTACAAGAACAGAGCATCTATCCTTCAAATTAAGAGTCCCTAAACCCATTACAAAATACGAGTAACGACAAAGAAAAAGCATATGATACAGTTCGTGGGACATAATAATAACTTAAATAATTGTAATAGTAATAGTACTACTACTATTAGTACTACTACTACTAATACTACTACTACTACTACTAATAATAATAATAATGTAAATAGTAGTGGTTAACGAGTCAAGAGACTTACTTTTTTAGAAAAGCAAGAATATACTGTGTAACAAAGTTATTTTGTTCCTGCTACAATATTTGTTGCTCTGCATAATCTTTGTAGCTTTAACTCACTTCTTATTTTGCTAAGCTACTTTTAAACTTCTTACAGAAAGTTTCTTGTGGTTGTAGGGTATAATGTTTTGCTTTGGTAAAGATTGCCTTGGTAATTTCTACCTATTTTTTTTCCTAAAATTTAAAGGAAAAAACATTTAATATAGATAACACAAACATAAATATTTTTGACTTTTCATTTTAAATAGGTTATACCTTTAATGGACCTCATATGAATCTTACTTATCTTAGCTGACACATAGTGTAGGAATTAAGTATGTAATATTCCTACATAAGAAAAACTTTAATGAATGCTGTAAGACAAATACAATACTTTTAAGGTATAAGGCAATAAAATAATTGTCTATGTAATTATTTTTGTAAAGAAACTCAGTCTGTACTTTAACTCAGTTCAAATCCCTATACAATAACAAACTATAAAGACACAGGGTCTGAAAAGACCTATGCAGGATTCTTGTGTTGATAAATGTTACAGCTTTATGCGTTTACATTATGTAATCTTGTTTACGTGTATGAGCTTACCTTCTGTAAGGACGATTTACATAGTCTTGCTGGAGCTTAAATCTCAGCAACTGCATTGCTGGGATTCTTCTGCAAGAATCAGTCAGTCTCTGGGAGTTATATGTGTTATGTGAATTTATGTGGGTTTGCACAGCTCAAAGTGTTTAGCAGATGGAAACATAATCAGGGACATGCTAATTTGTTGTATTGTTCATTGTTCATAAGCATTGCATATATTTGTAATATTTGTTCATTCAGAACCTTGGACAGCTCCAACAGTGATATAAAACCAAGAATTACAATCATTTTAAAGGGCAATATTTACCTGCCTATTAGGAAACCTGTTGAATGGGAAGAACTTTATTCCATATGCATTTCATTTTTTTATTTGTATCAATTTGTATCTATATTTGTGTATCATTTTTGACATTTAGAAACTACGAATATAGATAGAAGTGTCTGTTGCACAGTATTTGCTTTGTTTATTATTACAGTGAGTGGAAATCTGATACATAACATAATCATAATTATAGTGGTAAAACTTACAATTGTAAATGAGAGAACCATTAAATAGGTATTAAATTAATTTGCATAATATTCATTTTAGCTGATTTTAGTGCCATTAACGAAATCTGCAGACATGGTCATATATGTTTATATAAAGCCTGCTGGAAGTCTTATCTTTACACATATTCAAAGCTTTATATTAAATCCACTGTAAAAAATGCAAAATTCTATGAATGTTGTATAAGAAGCCCAAACTCTTAAGCAGATCTGTAATATTTGTAAAATATTTTTAGATAATAATGCAAAAAATATTAGATTATAAAATTTTGTAAGTAGAAAAAGGTTTTTGCATTTGCATTTTTATGTTAAACCAATTGTAAAGCTTTGCAAAATAAAAAAGAAACTGATGCATGGTTGCTGCTAGAATATGCTTTACTTGCATTTAGAAGATGTAAATACGTACTTCTTAAAAAGAAGCTTAGACTTCTTTTAGACCATTATTAAATAAATACATGGCACCATGTAAATCTGTACAGTCTACTGTAACTAATCGCTGTAGGAAGAGTAATACACCAGAAATATCTGTTGCTGAGCATTATATTAAAGGTAACAGCAGGGGTCGCACAAACATTATTATTGACTTCATAATCGTTTCTGCCGCTAGTATGTCGCTTGTCTATCGTCATTAACTAATTTGTTTTGTTTACAGTTTAGCAAATGACGATGTAATGCGACCTATTATTCCAACAAATGCAAAAAAATATGGTTCATTTATAAAAATCAATGTTTTTTATAGAAATCCCCATAGGATGCGTGTAATAAGAAGGCATCTGTCGACGTTGTAAGGTCGTTCAGACACAGACCCTTTATAACAGACTGTTGCCAATCCATTTGTTTGATATGCTTTGATTGGCAAATAACGCGAGAGATTGTTGTATGTTCATGCATTTTGACGAAACGTTAACAATGTCCAAGCGCACAATTGGCCCAGGAAACACTGCTGGGTGCTGCGCCGTCGTTAAGAATGCCAAACACATTTTAGCAGCTGTAAACCGTAGCACTAAAAACGCTTGGTTCCACTGGGGCTCGAACCCAGGACCTTCTGCGTGTAAAGCAGACGTGATAACCACTACACTATGGAACCGCTTGCAAGGGATGCTTGCGCAAACACACTACGTTCACGTACTAATACGTGACCGTAGTAAAATAGGTCGTCATAAATATAACAGGGTATCATACCCATTTTATTCGCAAATTATAATGACATTAGTTGCGTACATTTGGATCGTAATTTGAGAATTAACGGCGTCATTATCTGTTGGTGTCAAAATCACCCTGACTGTTGCACAATACAATTTTGTTGATGTATCAGTTAAATTTTAATTAAGCCCATTTTTTATTTATCAGTTTACGCCTATTTAAATGCCCATCTTTGTGTGAAACTAGAACTTAATGCATAACTAAATGCTTTACACATCCAGTCATCCAGCCGTCATAGGTAATATGAGAAATATTGCGTCAAAACATAGTGATTTGTTTTCACCCCTTCTTTTAATTGTACTTAATATAGGTTCAACGGAATTGCGATCAAATTCAAGGGTACAAAAATAAAACTGTTTATTTGTAAAGTATTTAATTTATTATTATGTTAGGAAATCCACTAAACACCTTATTTACAACTTTGTCATGCTTATATTAAGATATTTGACACAAAAACAATATATTTATTCTGTTATTTTTTCTCTATAACATAGTTTTTTCTAGAGCATAGGTTTATGCCATTGTTAGAGTTAAAAATAACTGCATTTATTTATTATGTTGCAGATGCATTATACCAAGTTAAAACCTCCCCAACACAGTACGTACAGTTAAATGAAACTGCAATGCAATTAATTACATCTATTGGCCTGTTGCAATTTGTGAAAAAGAAATTAAAGACACAGAATAGGAGAACCTTTTGGTAGTGATATTACATTTATACAAACTTTTTGTACATAAATCACATAAACAGACAATCAAAACTTAAAAACAAACATAGAAACCCAACCCAAAATAGTGTTTTCTCCTGTTTGTCCGTTCACCTGTCTGAATGAATGGTGACCAGATAAAACCCGGAGGGAGACGAATGTAGACTACGGTAAAGACGGTTACGGAGCCGTGTCACCTGGTGAAACTAGGCCGGCTTTAGGACCCAGGGTGCGCGATTTTCCTCTCCAGCTGCTGCTGCGATGAGAGAAGATCGCGGGGACAAACCCGAAATTCAGTTAAATCCTCCACTAAATCACACTCTCGGATGCTAACGAAAACTGTTGTCACAGACACTTCCCCTCCGCTTTGCTGAACACCTCGAGTTCAAAGCCATAGGAAGGCAGTTTAGGGACGTTAAGGTAAGGCGGCGCGCTTCCATGCGATTAATAACAAAGGCGCTATACTGCCGAGCGAGGGGACATTAAAGGGGGCATTGCACGGCGCAATGGAGGGCGACAGTCAACTCTTTAAACTTTGCACTTGTGCACGAGTGCATCAAAGTCCTGATACCCTGGCACGATGAGATACATAAGTGTCTGAAACGGCTGCATGCAGTAATGTTGTGTACCTGAAACAACGTGCAGCAACATTTTAAAATATGTGGATATTGATCCGAACAGACCTCACGCGATTACAAGAGCCAATGTCATTATATGATCCAAGGCCTAGGAAAGTGATGAGCCAGTATGCGTCGAGCATATATACGTTAAATATCCAAATTGCCCCTGCTATAAGTTTGTTTGCATCCCTTCAACCTGCCCGCTTCATGTGCTCTCTCACCCTTGCGACAGTCGCTGAGTGGAGCATGCACCGGTCAAACGCCTCAGTTTGCACTGCTGACTAAGTTGCACGGCCTCTCTGTTGTCATTTCCCGTGCCAGTTCTTTTAATTGTTTTGAAAGTAAGTTGCTTAAGCGGTGGCGCTCAATCCCGGGTGTTTGCAGTCGCGACGCAGGCCTGTTTAAAAGCAGCTAATATCGCTAAATCGGTATTGTATTCAAACTTTACATGTTCCTCCGAGTTAGGTGGGACTCCATTGGCCTTTCTTTCTTTATTTATAGTTGACGTTGACGTGTGTCAGCTTCCACATTCTGCTGTTTGTGTTATTGGGCACGAACAACAATCGATGTCATATAGTACGAGAGCCCCATCAGTCTGCACATTTTTTTGTCGTCGGTAAAGGGAAGAGTCCGGTCGTTGACGTCCCTCTTACCTATAGTTATCTAGGCTATAGATATGTGCAGGTAACGAGTCTCAATTTTACGAGGCTCTTGCGGTGTCTGAGCGCGTGCCAATACCACGATTGTTTTGTCCTCGTTTCAGTGACAGTGCATATGTGACTAGGATATGTAACCATCACAGTTGCCTTAATCATATGTTCCCGTTGCTGTATTTTTGCGCCATCATCAGTCTCTTATCCTGATCTTTTAAAGCTTCAGGAAGCCTCGATGCTGTAATCGGAGTCTTCAGGGTCAGTTGGCATTGGAGCAGTTATGACAAAAATAGGTCATCAGCTCAAAAAATGTTAAAATTCACATCTGTTTAAATAGACTGTTTTATGACGGTCAATGCTATAAAGCACCACAAATTCAACACTGCATAAAATTGTCCGATTATATTCAAAGATGAATTATCTTCGCTTACCAAATGTATGAACACGTCATTGAACAGTATTACAGATTCTGTAATCAGATTCATGAATCAATAATAATATTAATGCCTGATTCCAAATGCATTCCAATGGCAGGTTGCTTGTAAGGTAACTTTTGTGAGTCGGTGTATAATCTGCTGCCGATGTACAGGAATGCTCGATCTTTAAAAAGGGATGTGAATGAAAGAGGGGAAAATGACACTGATTTGTCAGAGATGTACTTTAAGATATTCATACCATAGAATCACAGTGAATTGGTCGCTAGATTTGATGTAGCTCGTGCTTGAAACTAAAACCTGGAAAGAAGCCTGATGGCTTTGCTAACAGGCAGTTTTCTAGATGTATACAGTAGTTGTTAGTTACATTTTCAAATGAGGTACTTAACACACACAAGCAATTAACATTCTTGGTTAATTGTATCATCAGACTGTGCACACAAAGAAATGTTTTAACCAGTTCTAAGGTATGTAGAACTGTTTTTAAGAAAAAGATGATGTCTTGTTTCATGGTAAAAATGTCAAGTTGAGGGATGCTGCTTACTGTTGTATGACTTGTTGCTTAGCAGGTTCATGGTGTTGGCACTAATTTCAATACTGCAATGTAATATTGTATAGCCCCTGTGTAAATAGTGACCAGGTTTACCAATAGTGATTGTGAAAATGTCAATGTTGACTAAAGCAAAAATACTATTAGATATCTTATACCAAAAGGTATAATATAAGATTATAATATAAAATGTGATGATAATATAAAGAGTTTTTATCAGACAGGTGAAATCACACATAGGTAGCTAACAATGCACAGTGTCTGAGACTGAAAAATAAGAGTTGCTTGTTAAATCTGAGATCAAAGATGCATGGCAACCGGACAGCTGATTGTTCTGAGTTAGCTATCATCATGGCTCTTGACTTGTGCTGATACAGGAAAGATAACTGTAGGTGTCTCGCTGTTGATAAAGTGGTTGATTATTTAGATGCGCATTACAGGGGAAAATGAACCTAAATTACCTAATTTCAGATGTCAAAAAAGGTACTTGCCAGACCAAGCTACCTGACCTGTTAAACCTAAATTTATAGCAAACCTGTTACTAATGATGTTGTTCCTGTGTTCTTATGTTGTCTGTAGGTTTCATACAGTTGTTTCATATTGCAAACATTTGTTTAGTGAACATTTTACATGGACTTACTGTTTAAATGTTCCTAAAAGCAAACCGTTTAACCTTCAAATAAGTGTCTGGTCAGCTACTCCATGCATTTACTTTTGCTGTAAGAGAAGATTTTATGTCCACCAGTTTAAACATAAATTGATCAATATATAACAGTTGGTGCTGGTTTTGACCTCTACACAATATAAAACTTAGTGAAGGTCAGTGGTAGGTTTAGGTTTAAAGCACTGAGAGAAGGCATAGCAAAAATAGTTTACATCTTCCTGAGGATTACAGTTTTTATTAAGATTCGTTAACATGATGCCTTAATCACCTAAAACACATATTTGATATATTTGTCCACTTGGCTATAAAAGTGTTTAACATAATCATTAAACATATTGCCACAGGTTTCAATTGTTGGGGTTAAACACATCTGTTTTTATTAACTTGCTATACAAGAAAAAGGTAAATGATGACAGTGCATGTGTTAATCTCAAAAAGAGGAATAAAAGTGTTTTAACCCATATTGATGATCTTGTCTGTCCGTCCATGTGCTTCTAATGTGGATGTTATTTCCGAAAGGCTTCTGGAGAAACTCGGTTCGTTGTTGACTTATAATAGAAGTAAGTCTTATGGCTTTATGTGTATTAGTTCTCATTGCACTCATTAGGGTCTCGTTTAATTCATTTCGCTACAATGTTTGTCAACCAACACCGCCTTCAACTCTTTCGTGTCTGCCCACCGTGGTTGAAGTGTGGATTTCAAAGCGAATTTTTACGAACGTACACGTGCTGGTCACTGGACCTCGCGTGTTGTGCATGAGATACGAAACGATTTACATTCATAGAGGGTGTATTTTCACTTTGTTACTCGGGTAGGATTTTTCAGTTTAGCGCACCGTTGCGATCCCCTTTCCCCTTGAGCGGCTGGATTCTGGTGGTGCATGCTGGAACCTGCAGTCCTCGCTCCTCCCTTTCCAGGGCGAACGAATTCAGGGCGTGGAAGTCGAAAGACTACAACTCCCATACAGTCGCAGCTCCATCTGCCCCTCTCTCTCTCCCACCAGACCAGAGACAGAGAGAGATACGGTACGAACCCCCCCGGACTTTCAGAACCGAAAATCGTCGAAATTAGTGAACTGCGACCCATAAGAACGGAAGGCTGGATTAAAGCCTTTATCTCGATGCGCAGATATCCTCCGAATGTCGGTCAAACGGGTTAGTGCACCTTTGTACCATCTGACATCGTTATGTGACTCGCTAATTACCTTTAGGAATTATTCACTGTTGTATAGAATAAGGAGTCGTTTCTGGGGCTGTGGCATGTCAAAACATTTTTGATCGTCCGGTACGGGCCGATGGCAGACCGTCTCGGAAACATTTAGTGTCGTACGGCAGCGGACGGCTGGTCCTAACATTTCCAAGCAGAGTAATGCAGACCGATAGTTGCTCGGAGGCGAGACTTCGCAGCGCAGGGATCTGAAAATCGCTCCTGCAGTTTAGTACACCTTGCTCCGTACCAAACAGCGCTTTCTCTCCTCGTGTCATGCAGCAGAAGTGACGATCATTACAAGGAACACATGCAGAAACTCTGCGACTCTGTTAGTTTTCAAACACAGCGCAGAGAAAACCAAAGTGCGATGCTTCCTTGCGAAGGAGAGACATCGTCCCCCCTGAAATGTGCGCGTGACAATTCTCTCCCCGTGCTTGTTGTCTCGAGCTGTATAATTCAGAAAAGACGTCATAGCTCGGCTCGCGCTCGTGAACAAAATAAAGGGTCACTTTAGTTGGACGCGTTCCGGCCGGTGGAGCCACGCACGTTGTTGGCCGATACGATGCATCCGTACAAACGTTGGTTAGTTTGGCTACATGTAGCCTTCGGTTCTTTTTGAGAAGAACATTTCTGATTCGGCTGTTCCCCGTTCGAAAAACATTGCGCTGTTGATGTTTTTTTAACATCGTGTTATGCGTGTGGCTATGTGCCTTTTAGGCAGACGGGGTGTTTCGGGTCACCTGAGAGACTCCTGTATTGTGCGATAGGGTTTTTAGCAGCTTCAGCTACGATGAGCGAGGGAACTGGTCAGAGTTTGAGCCACATTTGTATGTTTTAGGACGACGCATATTTAAATGAGTGCCTTATCTCGATGTGCACACGTAAACATTGGCTGTCCATCGACTGCTTTACAGGGGCAATTCTGCATCGTGTAGACTTATCTCCTTTATGCATCATGAGGTCCGTGCTGCGGAGCTCCGACAGACTTTCAGGGAGACTCAGTCTAGAAAGAAAAGATAATGCTTATTTTTGCGTAAACCACATTTAAAGGAGAAACAATAGCGACTTAAACTTGATCGGTCCTGCGCTTTCGATTATTGAAATTCCTCAATGATTAATAATTTCCGGAACTATCTGCTGTGTTTGGCAGCAGCGAAGTGTTGTCATACTTCATAAATCTTATTATTACCTTTAAGAGGTCGGATACGTCTGAGATCTTTTAGATAGGTACTTTTAGATGAAACGTGTATCAAAGCCAGAATGGGTAGTTTGTATATATACCATATATAAAATACAGCTGTTACCTGTATCGACAACGTGGTGCTGCAGCGCTCAGCCGCATTCTGATGCGATGTGAATCCGAGTTAATGCCGTAAATGTGTTTATGATGACAACAGGATGATTTCATTTTAAAGGCAATACTTTTAAAATTGCTTTAAGTTTAGAACATTTTCGTTGGTTTTATATTGATCTGATGACTTGGACCAAATTGTTGCTTGTTTTGTAAGGCCCAAAACAGCATCATTGGGATAAGATTAAACACAGCGTGACCACCTCATTAAAAGTAAACATTTTTAGTGATGCACAGTCTGCGGACAAGCTGTGGACATGTTTGTCTTTGATCTTATGTCAGGAAAAAGTTGGAGTTAGGCACACAGCATCACTTTAATAGTTGTTCTGTGTCTTTCTGCACTGTTGCTGTTTTCTTTATGTGCCACACAATGTCCAGCTAAGATAATGAGTCAATGACACAAGCAGAAACTTTTGCATGGCCTTGGTTCTTCTATCCATAACACATGGAACTTATGGTCTGTCATGATCTTGACCACTCCTTCATAGAGCTGTGTGAATGTTTGGCACCTGGTCAGGACTGGGAACCCTGCTGTCTTAAAGAGGGGAGAATTAGAATATGCAGACTAGACTACTTTATATCACATGCAATGTGGGTTAGAAGGATGTTGGTGCAGTAAAATCCAGCTGTAAAAGCTGAAGAATTTGCTTGCCCCATAGTTTATAACTGAGTTTAGTCATTCATGTAAAATTTTCCCTTTCATCTCTTTAAAATCAGAGGATGACAGCATGCGTTTGCAAGTGTGTAATTAAAAATGCAAATTACTTTGCACTGAGCAGTACATCATTGTGTTCTTTTACGTGATTGTATCTGACACTCTCAGTATCATCTTAATTCCTTCTCTTGGTCAGAAGGAAATTGTGACATCTTGACTAAAGAAACCTCTGTTACTCACAGGAAGTTTCCAGCCTGTCACTGCCTGTAACAAGAGAAGTAGATGTTGTGGACTTAGTGTGGTTAGTGTGTCAGTTTGGTCGGATTACAGGGAAGGAGATGGAGAATACAAGATGGTCCTCTTATCAATCATAATTATATATTTTTGTTAAATGTTTTAGAATTTGAGTGGGGCTGTTTTGGAAACAGGTATTATTTAGATGGTTCTTGCATGGTTCATTGAATAGGGATTATCAATTTATGTTTTTATATCTTGTAAGAATGTCAGGTGAATGCATTACAAAGTTAATGAATGTTTTAATGTATAAAGTTTGAGTGTAATCTATATTTTTAAGTTAGTCTAGTAAGTTAATCAGTTATTTTTGATCTTAATAATAAATATAAATAACTTAAATATTCTTAAAACCTAAATATAAATAAAAATAATTTTAATAATAAAGATAATTATTTTTAAACAAAAAATTCATACATAAAAGAAAGGTTAATTTAAAGTGTGATAATGTAAGAGCATGGCTCAGCTACATTCAATTTGTTTATGAGTTTAATGAAGCGAACATTGTCTGAACAAAATTGTCTTGTTTTTAATGCTTGCATTATATTTGGCATTATCAGCATAATTTGAAATGTGATGTTCATTATTATAGTATAAACTTCTTAGTTTATTATTATCTTTTTTAAGCATTAAAATAATATTAAAGGATTGGGTTTATAGTACTCACATTTTTGAAATGTTGTTCTGAAATAATACCAAATGCTAAATTTATGTAATTTGGTAAAAATAATTCTAGTTTTTTTTCTACTACAGCACTGCAGAAGTGAATCCTATGAAAAATCACTCATCCACACACACACTGAGTAATGTGTTGAAAAACGCGTATGCAGGTAACATAGTTACAGTCCCTCCTTTGGCTCATGTTATTTTTCTGTTTTTTCTGTCAAACCTATTGTTCTGTTTCTGTTCTAAGGTGGATCCCTCACCAATGAATGTAGGGGATGGAGGGCCGGTGAGAAGAGAGAGCAGCGCCCAGGTGTCTGAGAGTATGGTGGGGAATCCACAACAGACTCTGCCTCTTGAACTCAGAGGTGACGTACCTCAAAGTCAGCAAAACAAGCTAAGGACGACGACAGACTTCAAAACACCCGACATCTGCTCAGAAGCCAGCAACTCAGATCATTGTCCCCAAGTCCCCCTGTCTCAACCTCAGAGCAATGCTCCTGTGAGCACACTGTTGCCTGATAGGACAGAGGTTTCTAAAGGCAAGGTTGATGGTGCTGGCATCCACTCCACTCACCAGTGGCCTTGTAGTAAAAAGGTCAAAACAGAGGAGACTGTAAACTCCACCTGCAGTAGTTTAAACCCCCAAAAGAAGACTAACCCACCAGCACCAGCCAATCCAGTGATAAGTGTCCCTTTAGGGTTCCAATGTTCCACACTGTTTAAACCAGGCCAGCCTGTTGCTTTTCTTCCCTCCTCCAATTTTTCTTCTCCACTTTGTAAGATCACCTTGCCTCCAGGTTTAGGTCAGATTGCAGCATTGAGAGAAGCCACAGCTAGCCAGTTTCAAAAGGACTGCTCAGCGCAAAACCCTTGTTCAAGTACGACACCAATGCTCAAAACATACCCCTACCACTTCTCTGTTGGAAGAGGGCCTGGTGCTGAGAAGAAGCCGCAGTCTTCAGCATCTAAAGCCCGGGGTGACTCTTTGTCCAGTACTAAGGGCTTTCAAGGCGGAGCTGAACACAAAGCCACAATGTCCTCCTCAGCAGCCCCAGCTATAGCCATTCCAGTACAACAAGCCACACAAGACTCGGCTTCTTCAACACAATACACCATCTCTCCCACTGCTGCCATCTGCTGCAGTCCAGCTCTCGCAAATATCACCACTCAAAACAGGCTGCTTAGCCTTGTAGAAAAAGATTCACCATACAGAGGTGCTGAAAAGACATCCTTGGCATATTTGAAACCGAAAACTATGTCTACTCCTGAGGAGCACAATGTTCCCTGCCCTATAGAGTCAAGAGACGTGCCTCTTGATCTGTCTGCAAAGTCCAAGCGTCCAAAAAACACTAAAGATGCTCAGAACAGCTCCACTGTGGCCAAGGAGCATCATTCTGCTGAGTCTAACCGGAAAAATGTCACTGGTTCAAAAAAGGTTCGTTCAGCATCTTTTGGTTTGTATGGCCCTCATCTTGGCACTCAGAGAAATGGTGCAACTCAGAAAGCATCTTTAAAATTAACAAATCACCATTCTTTGCAACAGACGCCATCTTGGACCAAAGTCTCATCTACTGGGTCTTTGAACAACCTTCCTTGCACATACGTAGGAGTGGCTAGTCCCATTCTAGCATCTACTTTACGTAGCAAAGATGGAAAAAGTGCTGCCTTTGTTGAAGATATCCAGACATTTGCTAAACAAGAAACAATATCCATTATTGACCAAGGAGAGCAACCAGTTTGCAGAGCTAGGAAAGCACCATTAGTTGTTAAAGGTGTCCAGCATAATAAAGCCAGCAAGCTCTTAACAAGTACATGCTCATCTGGAACACAAGGTCTTTCGTCTGCCCCATTGTCAACCACCAGTAATTCACAGCCACACAGGAAGACTGTTGGTGGAAAGGGAGGGAACCTGTTTAAATCATTGTGGCATCCACCTTGTGTTCTTCCCAAAGGAACATCATTGCAGAAGAGGCCAAGTCAGACTTATACCCCAAAGACTAAGAGCATCCCCAGTTGTGAGACCCCCTTGTTCCATAACTCACATTTAATCCCTAAAGTAGAAGATGATAAGTGGGAAAAAGCCAAATCCCCCTTATCCAACCTAGAGTCAATAGTAAAGCAGAAAACTCTTGAAACCACTGCACTTACGGGTGAGGACTACTGTAATTTGACTGTTGTGGGATCCAAGAGGCCTGAGGTTGTCAGCCTAAAGAATAAGTGTCAGGACTCTACATTGCAGCAGACCCTTACCACTGGCTGTCCAACCTTCAGGGCCATAGAAGGACAGGCCATCAATTTAGACAGAACTTCTCCACACACAGATGCTACAGCAGCTCTGAACAGACAGGAGGCCACAACTGTTCCTGTGCCCAGGGAAAAGGGGCGAGAGAAACAATTGAAACTGACTGAAAATCTGCCATATGATGGACATCAAAAAATAAAATTCAGTAATCCCAGTAGGAGTATTTCTAGTGTTAAAGGGAAATGGAAGGAGAGGAAATTGGCTCAACAGTTAGAAGCTGAAATGGCAAAGGAGGACAAAGCATCAGAAAAGAAACATTCCTCTGATGTTGAAAATAAGGGAACAGCTGTACCCCTTTTTCAGAGCCAGACCGTGGAGGTCAATGCAAAAATGAATGGAGCCAAAGAGGAGATACCGTCCAAAGTAAAGGCATCAGCCACCAAACAAAAGAAGTTAAAAAAGCCAGCTAAGGAGAAGCCCCATCCTCAAATGCAAAAGAACACTATGGAAATTACTAACAAGCAAAATGATAAAGAAAGTCCATCCGTCAAGAATATCTTCCATAAAAAGGTAAGCTTTGTTTCCACTTTAAATAAATTCCCAAATTATTGTTTCTATTATAGTGTCTTATATAAATTCAGATTTTAATGCCTGTACAATGACTGACTGATTACATAAAAATTTCTCTTAGTCTAGGAGTGGGTGTTTTGACCAAAACATCACGGCAACTGTATATATCACAATATTCGAGATGTAGTTATTTTTCTGGAAATTCAACAAGAAAAGTGTTTTTTTATCAGCTAAAATGTGGTATTTTAGATTTTAGATAATCCAGTAGACTAAAATGCTTTATAACTGAAAGGTCTTTAATCTTCTTGGAGATTTATTTTGTCTTTTTAAATTGATCAAAGGGATCATTATTCAAAACAAATAAATGATAACACTGGCATTAGTACAGCTTTACATTACTGTTAACCATTAGCTGATATTGTAAAGTGGATGGTTACAGCTCTTAATACTAAACGGGTGAGTCAAATACCGTGTTGATGTACAGTAGCTGATATATGCACAGCTGTGAATGAACATTAGTTTTAAATCAGTACAGCAAGTACCAACACTGCACTGCAAATGTAACCAACTAAACGCTGCTTCCTTATCTTAGCTGGTATGGAATATATACTGATCTTAGGTTATGCATTACTCTCTGTTTTCTCCTCATTCTCACATGTAATTAATGTAAAGCAGTCTTGCTTACTACAAGCTGCATATATATCAGCAGTGGTATAAAAGGTATAGGAAAATCTCTGCCAATTAACACATTTTCACTCCTGCATGGTATATAGTGTCAATGCGCCCATCTCTATTGCAGTTAAAATAATGAAAGGAATGTTCCAGATTTAAATAAATTACGAAGCTTTATGAACATCTACCTGTGACCTGCATTCCAAAGGGTTTAAAAGCAGATATTTGATGCCGGTGCTTTAGGATAAGGGTTAAAGGATAAATGTTAAAGGATTTTAATTGGTTTCTAAATTGTTTTAAATTATCAGTCTAGTCTAGACTACTATTGGTTTGGAGTCTATGTAATTTCTCTGGGTGTATTGTTTCTCAATTTAAAAAATATTTCTGGTATTGTTTGTCCTATATCAAAGGCACTGTCTTTTATTTTTCCAAAACTGGAGTTGAAAAATTGTATATATCTTGGTACAGACAAGGTTAATAAGGAATGTTATTTCAGTAGTCTGTTAACATTAAGTCTTGTGGCTGCACTGAGCTGTACATTGTAAACACATTTTGTGTTCGTTTTTACAAACTAGAAAACAGCTTAAAATTGGCAAGGGGTCGTGCCACAGATGCTGTGCAGAGTCTTAACTTGAATTGAAGCAGAACATTCTTAAGGTGTGCAGAAGAATATTTTACATCCATGTCAAAAGAGTATTTTCTACTGGTACATTACCATCAGGTTGTTTTTTAGAATGTAGACAAGCTGCATCACATAACAATTTACAGTATTCTGGTGGGAAATTTCAGTAGTTTACCTGCCATTATTGTGGGTGTAGCTTAGTGACGGCATTCTCTGCTGCAAATGAGCTGCGTGACTCAAAGCAATGTGAAACTTCTTGGTGAGAGATAATGACATGAGAAATAAGGGCCAGTGATGGGATTATAGAAAATTATATTTTCCTATGATTTTTGGCTTAACTAGTCATTAATCTTAATTACAAATATGCACTTCATTGAAAGACAAAATGCTCCTTTATGAGTTTGTCAAAGTTATAATGTTTCATACTTCATCAGAAGAAAGATGCATTGACCGGAGTGGGAAAAAGTATACTGCAAGATGGAACAGATCCAGCCCCCAAAGCAGCGGGAAAGACACGGAAAAGGAAAAGCAGTCCAGCTAATGTAGAACACTCCATCACCAACAAAATAGGTACTGATCCAGTTTGTAGTTAAAGGTAATGTGTGTAATTCTTTTGTTAAAATACAATCTTATACACCAGTTCAGTATGCAGAGATGTGAGCTGTTAGTAAGCTGACTTTGCTGAAATGTAAACGCTGTTGCTGTGGTCTTTGTTTAATTCACTCAGCATAGCGACAATGACTTAACCAATGGTGTGGGTCTGGGGGTGGAACTACCTGTTTGCCTGACCAATGGCAAATGGGATGAGATTGGTGAAGTTTGTTAAAAACTGCCAATTTTTGAAGTTTTTGACATAAGAGACAGAAATTACACATCTTAACACCTTTAACAATACACTGCTGTTAGTTTGTCATATCTAACCAAATAAAGGTTTTCAAGTATGGAATCATTTCAAAATTCAGCGCATTTGTCATGGATGTTTCTCACAGATTCTGGGAGCAGTCCATGCAGAAGTCCTCAGGTTCATAGGGACTCAAGTTCTCTCAGCAGTCCCTGCTGGCCTGGTAAAGAATCAGACTCCCACAAGGAGGCCTCTCCGCGACTGAGGCGAGGACGCAGGCGAACTGATGAAGCGTTGCTCCGAGACTGGAGCTTTGCTACTCCACCTACTCCTCCCCCTCTTCACCCCCCCTCCACACCGCCTCCCACCCCACCACCGCCTGCACCAATCCGCCGGCCGCGCGGAAGGCCCCGGATCAATCCACTGCCTGAGGAGGTAGAGGCAAACAAGGGCAAACCCAGTGAGGGTGGAGACACCTCTTCAATAAAGAAAAGAAAACGCTGCAAGAATCGTAAATATCAGAATGGGGAATATATAACAGAGAAGGATAAGGTGGCAGATGGGGAGGAGGAGAGGGCAGGCGTGGAAGATGATGGGGCTACTAGTAAGTAAAGATATTTGAGGCTTGATGAACGTTTAGTTGTACATTATTTGACAGTTGAAACAGTCATCAGGTTGTGAATTACATGCTAAAATAGCATCATTTAAAAATACATTTTTCTTTTGGAGACATATCTACTTTATCTATGACTGATCTAGCCTTTTTTAGTTATTTAGCTGATTTTATTTTAATTGAAAGCAACACCTACTGCAATGATTTTTCCCTGGAGCTTTTAATTAATTCTTTTAAATATCTTTTTTTAAAAGAATGATGTAATGTAAAGCTTTGGATTGAAATAATGATAATTTAGCTAATCATTTGCTAATAAAGTCAGTCTTTGCTGTTGTAGATGAAAAGATGGGTGTGCACCCTTGTCTCGGTGCCACACAGACCAGCAGAGTGCCCAGCTTAGATATCAGCTCTAAACGGACCCTGTTCACACGCTCGGCTCGACCTCACGAAAGTCCTTTAGCCTCACTGCCCAATGACAAACCGTCTGGAAAGAGGAAGTTCAAAAGTAAACACTTATGTGATACGGAGGACCAGAAGAAGGTTAGCTGAAGCATCTTTTCAAACCTTTAATCAACTTCAGACATGGTTTGTGCAATATCATGATATCATGATATCCAGCATCCCAGGGAGGGTTCTGGTGTGTTTTTAAGAAGATTTAGTTTTGTTGAAATTTTAAAACAGAATTTATCACCTAAATTAATTGTTAGGGCTG
Source organism: Yasuhikotakia modesta (assembly GCA_036877545.1). Taxonomy (NCBI): domain Eukaryota; kingdom Metazoa; phylum Chordata; class Actinopteri; order Cypriniformes; family Botiidae; genus Yasuhikotakia; species Yasuhikotakia modesta. Next base: position 9,781 of record JBAJNP010000605.1, on the reverse strand, counting down.
TCAGGGTTAAAATATTAATACAAGAAAGACATGTCAAAAGACATGTCAATGTCAGGTGTAAAATAAATTAGCAGTTTCAAGTCTGAGAGGAAAACGATATGTTGAGTGTTTTTAGTTTTAGAGGTAAATCCTAATACTGTAGGACAATTTGCTTGTGGTACTGATTATTTAAATGACGCCCACATTTTTGTTTGAGTTGATGTAGGGATACCTGAGCCTTATGTATTGTGTATTAGGGCCAATAAGTGTAAGTAAGGCCACAGATACAGATATATACATACAGATATATACAAACATACAGATATTGTAAGCATTAGTTCAAGACTAGGATATTTTCTTGTACTTACATTATGTATGTAAGTATTATTAGTAGTGTTATATTTCTATTCTGTTTGCCTATTGCTGTCCTCTAGTGGCATTGTAAGTCACCACAAAGCACACAAAACAAACCAGACCGGTTGATGTCCTTTCAATGTCACAGCCCTCATGCATGACTTTCTCATTGTCTGTGTGTGTCTTCTTTCAGCTAAAGACAAAGAAATGCAGCTTGGGCAAACGCACAGGGACCCTTGTGTCAGATGAGGGTGGACCTCCCATTAAAAAACCAGCAACTCCTTATATTTCTCCCAAGCAGTCAACCTCACTCCTGTCCGGTAAGAAAGGAACAACCAGGAAATTAAGTATCCCAGAATCCACTCCAAGCCGTCCAGTGCCTCCAGAAGTCCGTCGTCTGATTGTGAATAAAAATGCAGGAGAGACGCTGTTACAAAGAGCTGCTAGATTAGGTTACCAGGTATAACATTCTCACTGCACTGTTTGTGCTTCACTATATTTCTGTTTAAAGTAAATGTACAAATGCCTTGGTGTGTTGTGTTGTTTCTTAAGTAACAGTTCACTCAAAAATGTTCAATGTACAAAATTTTTAAGTGCTGTAATAATTTTTTATTTAACTTGTCTTTTTAAAAAAATAATAACTGTTTTTTGATAATAACAGTTAATGATAATGACTGGTCAGTCATTTTTAAAAAGCTGTTTCTTTTTAGGATGTGGTGTTATATTGTTTGGAAAAGGATGTGCGGGAGGTAAATCGGCGTGACAATGCAGGTTATACAGCGCTGCACGAGGCCTGTGCTCGAGGCTGGACGCACATCGTACAGGTGCTGCTGAAGCACGGTGCTGATGTTAACTGCAGCGCGCAGGACGGAACGCGGTGAGTAGGGTTACAATGAAGATGTATCATTTGTATCTGAGTAATAATTTCATTCATTTAAATAATCATTACACACTGGCACCGAAAACATCAATTTTATAAATTGTATACATCCACCCACACTCGCTCAAACAGATTCTCTCCAATTATCATATTGATCTGTTGTTCCACCTGCAAATGACATTAAAGAACAGCAACAGCTAAACATGCAACAGCTAAACTGCATTAGTATTTAACAATGCTCACAGGTCACATGAGGTCTATTAACTGAATTGTGTTTTACGTTTCACAGCCCTATTCACGACGCAGTCGCAGCCGATAATCTGCCTGCGGTTTGGATGCTGTTAAATCACGGAGCGGATCCCACACTGGCAACCTACTCTGGTCAGACTGCAGTTAAACTAGCTCAGAGTCATGGAATGAAAACATTCCTGAAAGGTAAAGAGGATTTAGTACTTCTGTTGATTTCGTAAACATGTTAGAATGTTAGATGTTACTTGATAATCTGTAAGTCAGATTTTTCTTCAAACATAAATCATTTTCCTGAGGTGATCTCAGTGACATTCACAACTGTAAGGTTGATTATATTCCATTCTAATGGTATTAAAACAATATCAGGGATTCTGTGTTTTGTACTGGCTTGACTGATTGAAATCCTAATAGAAATAGAAAACAGAAGTTATATAGAAAAAGTGAAATTTCTTCTAGTGGAACCGAATAGATAGAAATGTATAGAAATTGCTTTAAAATTTAGACTCCAGAAAAAGATTTGTATTCAAAATCAAACCCAATTGGAAAAGTCACTAATATGTATTTGTCATGAGATGTGGAAAGCTAGCTATTTTTATTTTTAATTCTTAATGTCTTTGTTTCATTTCGACTCATTTCATTTTCAATTCTTAATGACTTTGTTTCAAGAATACTTCACCGATTTAGAAGGACGACCTGATCAAGATCCAGGTCTACAGTGGGATTTTTACAGTAGCTCTGTGTTCGGTAAGAAATAATAGCTTGATATAGTTATATAGTTTAAATTCAATGTATTCAGCTGTTAGGTAAGATGATGCTAGTGGTACAAACAGCTTTTCTAAATTAAGCCAAAAGTATTTAGTGACAGCTGTCCACTAGACGGCAGCATAGCTACTATTAAAAAGTAGTATGTTTGTGTAACTAGAAGTTAAGTAATGTGTTGGTTTTACAAGTATCATATTTACATACCTCTTGTCTTTTAAAACGTTTTACAGAAACAGAGCAGGAACCTTGCTGGGGCTTTCTGTTGTCTCCGGCTGAGGAAGACGGTGAGGAGGAGATGAGAGAGCAGATAAAGGAGAGTGATGGAGACGCAGACTGTCTGGTGTTTGAGTTCTCCTCTGAGCCTCTGCTACCCTGCTACCACGTTCAAGTGTCACTGACACAGGGGTGAGTGACAGCAGCCAGGACCCTCATGTACCTACATTTCTTGAAAAGCCCTCTATTTAAGGAGGGCCCATTATGCCAAATTCATGTTTACATAGTGTTTGCAGTGTGTGTACACAACCACCTTATTATGGTAAAAATCCATTCACTCATTCCCTTAAATCCAAACAGTGTCTCAAAACAGACTGTGCCAGATTGCTCTCTACTGTGACGTCTCAGTAGGGAAAGCACCACCCATGTCTGCCCTATTAGCATAGATTTGCCCTATTAGCATAGATCTGCCCTGAGTGACCACTCACAGTCTGCCTTGTTTATATCCTTACTAGAGCAGCTGGTATAACGTATGGGTAGAGCAATAGGTGGAACCAGCAGCCTATCTGCATTTAATGATGCACACATTTTTTGTTCTTACCCAGATAGTGGGTATTAGAATAAATTATCTGTGGAGCATTTTAAGTTGAAACTTTACAGACACATTCTGGGGACACTAGAGACTTACTAAATCTTGTAAAAATAGGCATGATTTAAAATAGGTCTCCTTAAATATATCTAGATATGATAAGATGTTACTGCTAGTTCTTTCTGTATGTTTAAAACACGATAGTGTAGTAATGTAGTGTTTGATTAATTGTGAAAGAAGACTGAGATGTTGTTTTAAATAAAACAAGCACAATTGCAACTGAACTTGACATCTGGTAACCATATTGCATTTGTGATGTGTGAAAAACAACAGCTTTTGTGCCCCAGGAGAAAAAGTCATACAAATTTATAGCAAAGATGATACAGGGGGTAATAGCAGAATTATTAGTGTACAGTAAAAGATCTGTGGAAATGTATTGTTAAAATGTGTCAAGACATGTCAAAGTGTGATATCTGCCACATTATATTAAAAAACACCTTTTTATTTAAAGTAGTTCAAACAAGGCAAGATTGTACTATCACACTGTATTTTTACACCATTTAAAAGTAACCAGTTAATCCTCCACTCTCACTGTTCTAACTCAAGTCTGTGTTTCCCTACAGTTTTTGTAACTGGTTCTTGCTAACGGACGTGCTGAAGAGGTTAAAAATGTCAGCACGGATTTTCCGGGCCCGTTACCCTCAGTTTGAAGTGACGGGAGTCACTCGGGTGGAGCTGTGGAAACAGATCTCCGTCAGTCAGACATGTGCAGCTCCAGATGAGGTGCTGCCGGCCGAGGAGGATGACAGGGAGGAGATGGTGGAGCTAGTGCGATGTGTGCCGGAGTTACAAGGATTGTTGGGTTCCTCTATACAGCTACTCAGAGAAGATGAAGAAGATGAAAAGTCAGGGGTCAATGGCAGACCCTGCAGTCGATAGCAACTCCTGCCCTACGTCTGTTCCCAGGTCTACAACAGTCCCTCTGCACTCCCTCCAGTCTCGAAACGGAGCAACGAGTTGCCGTCCACAGTTGTGCAAGGGCCTTTGCCATTGCAACCAATGGCCTGTTACCAGTACCAGCAATTTATATCTTCAGTTTCAATCAGAATGGTCCTATTTCCTCACAGACACTCTTGTCATAGGCCACTTTCCCCCTCAGTAATGATAAAGGGCCCTGAGGAGCAACTTTGCCATGCTTCACCCCAGGCTGAGGACGGACTCCACTGGGAAGCAACTTTCAGGTTACTTCTGTAGGTATTTTTCACAATTAAATTTTTTAAACAAACCTAAAAATAAATATATATGTATATCTTGACATCAGGGTGAACACACATGGTTGAAACTTGTCATGAAGTTTTTACGTTCATTTGTTATTAATGGTGTGCAAACCCTTTAGATGGAGTGGTAATCCAAGTCTTTTTATATCATGGTTATCTAAACGTGTGTAGCTAAGAGGCTTACGTCAAGCTAACAGCAGCAGGAATGCCTTCAGGCCAGATGGTTTCTGCATAAACTATTGGGAGCCTTTCGGCCCAATGAAGGCCCCTAACATACAGCATATGTTGCTCACCCCAGTCCTCCTTACCTCAGCACCACCACTTTCATTGCACTGAAGCTCTGCCCAGATCATTAAACCTGCCCTTGCTCTTCCATTCATTACCTTTACATTCGTATCATAGCAAACACAGGAACGCTTAAATGGTCCACACCCAATGTTCTTTATCGTGTCAATCAACTATATTCATAAATTGATTATATTCACCGATATAATTAAGATATCGTCCCTCTGAACTGATATCAACCTTCAACATGAAGTAATACACTTAAAAAAACAAGCCTGTGGAGTGCATTTGTGTTTGGAGATTTTTTTATGTTTTTTTCTAGAGCCATTTTCTAGAGTCTTTACCTGCTATCCGGTGCTCAACAAAATGTCACAGAGGAAATCGACTCAGATCTTCCCTCATTTCCTCCTGGTATAGCAGATTTTGACGTGCTTTGTGGCGCGTGGTGTTTTATTTACACTGATCGTTGTTTGTGCTTAATTTAATAGTCATTAATATATTTGACCCTTTTTGTGTGTATTAGACAAATGGTATATGAAAACTGCTTTGTATGGTTGGTGCTTTATTTGAAATGTACAATTTTTGATCCCTTTATCCTAAAGTTGTTTTGTTTTCCCACACTGCGAACAGTATTTTAACAGGCTAAAGTACAGTTTTATTGTACTGGTGCTAAGCTAGATTTTGTGTTGACAATCAGTGAGGTTTTGTTTGAACTGAAACCAATAAATGATATTTAAATGAAGAGACAGAGATGTAATAGATAGAGTTTAGTTTCACTACTTATGGAAATACAGCAACACATGAAGTAAGTTCTTGGTTTTGAAGGAGCAAGGCATATTGCTTAAGCGATCTCTGTTCAAAGAGGAAAGCTGTTTATTTGATTCTTTTTTTTAAAAGAAATAAACCAGAATAAAGCATGATTGTCAAGTCTTGCTGGGGATCTGTGGTGTTTTTGCCTATGTGCCTATGATAAAATCACATGACTTAAAGTATCCCATTGTTGCTTTAAAAAACATGAGCAAACAGCAGTACCATTAAAAGATTTGAATATTCAATTTGATACATTTTGTCAAGCAATACACATAAAATATGTCAAATATGGCAATTTGGTTGATGAATTAGTTTTATCACAGTGCTGCATATATTGCTGTATTACAATGGCTTTAAACCTGGCTTAGATTAAAGAGTTGGAACTATTCATTTTATAAATCCATGTATATTAAAGAGTCTAGTAAAATTAAAAGTGCTGATACTTATAGCACCATTTGAAAGAACCCTCAACAACATAGCCGGTGGAGTCCCGTTTGTCTTGTGCTATAAGAGAGCATTTGGTCCTCAAGGGGGCACTAGACACAAACATTAACTGCGCTGTGACCCGAAAAGTTAATCAAAGTGCCGTTTTAAAGCAAAGAGGATCTTTAATTTAATTCTGTGAAATTAATCACTTCATTTATTAAATTATTATGGATTAAATAATCAATTAACATATTTCAATACGGTACAATTGTATCACTAAAATGATACTTTAACATAAAATTGGATTGTAAATTAGGAGGTAAGTTCACAGTGTTTAAAGGTCATTCAAACAGGATGAAGCAGTTCCCGACAATCAACTGTTGAGAAATGAACGATGCTCATGGGAAAAGAAACAAGACTGACTTTGGAAATTACAGTCGTCTGTGTAAGGGCACATGAAAAACAAATGACAACTCAGTAATAACCGAGACTATTGAGTTTTTGATGCAGGTGGGATACATTATTACAGAGTTATTAAACAATAACATTGTCTCTAATTTACCCCTCCTAGACCTCTTGGAATGCTTGTAAACCCAACATTTACAAGATAACAGGAGTCTTGTAGTAAGATAATGAGTAAACAGGAATTAATTATATTCCTGAGGTGACTGAATAATCCCAAGAAATTATTAGTGTTTGTGCACGTTTCAATTCAAACAAGTCAATTCATTTTCAGATTTTTTAGGGCAGTTATTTGGATGGGATATTATTTCAAACTGTACAAAAAAAGTAATAGCAATAGTAGGGCTAATAATATATATTATAGAGATATAATAGTAAGATTTCTTATATGTATGTCTCAACCATTATCATGATCTTAATATGAGTAAAACCTGAGTGAGTTAACATGGGTGAGTAAGTTAGGAATGTATACACTTCCTTAAATCCTTACATCCACTTCCTTACACACACCCTTTAAAATACACAGCTAATCTAAGGCATTCAGCATGCATAACAGTGCTGGGATAAGTATTGGCCTGAATTAGTCTCAATAGTTTGCTGGTTGGTGCTGAACTAAACAAGCATAATGAAAGAGTGGCTGGAGGTCATTTATATGGAAGAGAGCAAATAGGAATTATTGCACTGTACAACAATGAGGCCACACAGGCTTGTGAAAAAGATGAGGTAAGGTTGTCCCTGTGGACAGTGTGAGACATGTTTTGGTTAACACTGTCTGTAGCTCTGCACCAGTACCTCATTTATAAATAAAGAAACATGTAGACAGCAGTCAATCAAAGACTTGCTTTAGAAACCTTAACAGCAGCATGGGTCATTAAAAACACATGTCAACAAGATAAGCATTGGTTTGTAATCTTTAACTTGTAGCTAAAGGTAAACAAGATCCCTCTGAAAATCACCTGGCAAGCAAACCTTTGGGGGTTTTCTTTACAAAGCAGTGCTATCTAAGAACTGGAGTTTACTGCAGTTCATTGCGCCCTGTACTGTTGAGTCGATTGACATACCTTATCAAACATTATCTTTCTTTAAAACAAACACACAATGTTAAGACTTGCAAAAAAATCATTTCTGAACCTTGGGTTGCTGACATGAGACCCAATTATAGATTCTATGTAGATAAAATTTATGAAGACGACCAGTCAGACTTTTCTTTTACTCTGAGACAAACTCCATTGCATCATGTATGGACTCTAATTTCGAAAGCCACTCCTGCACCAAACCCACAAGATTTGGAATCTCCTATTGGTTGGCTCTTTTGGAGCTACCCTGTGATTGGTCCAAATCTAGGGCAAGTTTCAACGTGACATACTGACAGTTATACATGCTCAAGTAACTCTGCTACCATACAGCAATAACTGTGGCATTTGAAACAGCAAAAAATAAAACAACGGGCCGGTTTTAAAATGACAGTTTTTTTCTCACATTATCTAACAACGTTCTAATAATCTAATTGACTAATCACACACACAGTGTTTCATTGTGTTCTACTGTGCAGATAAGTGACAATGCTCAGTCATTATATAGACATTATAATAAAACAGTTCTTTGATGTTAACAAGCAGCATTTTTTTATTTTGAACCTCTTTGCAGTCACTTACCAGATAAAATTCAAACTGACCATTACAAAAGTCTTAAAGTCAGAGACTTGATTACATTAAAGGTTTACAGAGTAAAACAAACTTCAGCTCTGATCGATTTGCCTCTTTCTTAAAGATCTGTGTGGAATGGGTCGTCGAGTTTTCTGTCTTTGTTTACGCTGAGATTATGTAAGAGTCCTCTCACAAAGGGGCGGCCCTGCTTCTCTTAAACACCACAGAAGAACTTCCCCTTTAGCATTTCCCTTTTAAACACCCCTTTTATTGAGCACAGACACTGTTAGAAAAACCAGACAACCTGAGACGGCATTACTTACATGTTAATTAAGATACCATTCATCCTATCTAGGTACCCTAGATTTTGTTTAGTCAGGTTTTTAACAGTGCAGTAGAACTATGCAGAGAAATATTCTCTTAAAGAGATTCTGTTCTTCCTCCTGCAATTAAAAACACTGAGGTTTTCTGTCATTGCATGACAATTGATCTGAGCTTGCACTATTTTAACTTTCCAGACATGCTGAGTAATAAGTGAGCAGAACTTTTAGTGTCACTGATTCCATACTTATAAATATATACGGCATGCCATTCACAGATAGATAATCTGTTGCTATTCTGAACTGTGCACATCCCTGCCAGAGAGCAATGTTCTTAGTTGTTAAGTATAGAATGACTGACATTTAACCACTGCCGTATATAACTGGCAATTGGCAGACTGGATCACTGATCATGCACAGATCACGTTCAGATGAGGCTCATGTCTGACTATTGTGATTATAATACGCAAAGTCAGACTTTTACACTGATAGTGTTTTTATGGCAGTTCAGTAATAAAAGTAAGATTAACATGCACCCTATAAATGCATTCTGTTACATTTCAGAAAATAAAATTTAAACAAAACAGTTATAGCAAAATAAGAATTGATAAACTTACGGTGCTTTAGTTTAACTTTTAAAGATAAATCTTTGAACTAAAAGGTTCATGCATAATGCAACAGCAGGGCTTCTATCCAACAATCTGTATAGTTAGTCATTACATTCCTAATATGCTAAATGAAAAATTATCATAAAACAGTGTTAATCTGCCTTTTGATCTTATTAATAGGATTTAAACTTGACATTTATGTAAGTATAAAATAAAGAATACATTTTACAGTGAATGGGTAACACATTGGTCTAAATAGAGAAGCCATACTGCAATAACAAAGGCTATGATAAAGTATTTCCAGACCTGCACACACAGTGCATGAGTTATAGACTGGGTGGAGGAAACCAAGGCAACACTGTTTGTGTGGTTGTAAACGACTCCAGCTGAGAGCCACGCCTTCTTTGTTATGTAACCTCATCTGCCCCGAACGTTCTTTCAGCTACTCGCTCTGCCCGGAACATGCTGACATATCAAATATAGTCTGCATGCGCTAATCATGCACAGAAATAACTGCTTCCAGGCCAGAATTACTGTACTTCTCTGCTCTAAAGATGTTGGATGATGTTGGACATAGAAAGGACAACAAAGATTATGTTGGATGAGTTTTTTCTCATATCCACTTTCAGAAGCAAACTCTCCTAAGATCGCTACCTCAAAATTTAATGCATTGTCAACATCAGACATTTGCAAGGACACTGAGTCCTGTGTGTTGACACACACCTCTAGAGTTTCTGCAGGCTCTGTTTCCTGTGATAGATTGTAGAACATGTCACACGTCAGTCGTACACAGTGCACAAAAAGCTCAGTAGGAGATATATTAGAGAAAAACATTGACATTATTAGCAGTCTAAAGTTTGATTTAAGCATCTGGATTAGTTTCAGTGCTTTGATAAAGGATATATAAAGATATAATGTGGG